>JAOTOM010002287.1:0-97281 GCA_034440615.1 Ashinkailepas kermadecensis | reverse complement strand
CCCTGACTGTCCTCTCCCGTGTGACTCCGGGCGATACCCCACTGATCCCGGGCGCTACCCCACTGTGACCCCGGGCGCTACCCCACTGCAACTCCGGGCGCTATCCCACTGTGATCCCGGGCGCTACCGCACTATGACCCCGGGCGGTCCCCTCTCGCGTAATCCCGGGCGCTACCCCACTGTGACCAGGGCGGTACCCCTCCGCATGTGGCCCCGGGGCGGTAGACCTGCCCGGGTGACCTGGGGCGTGCGCGGCTGGACGCAGCTGGGTGATGGTCACCGGACTGCTCCAGTCACCAGGTCACGGCACCATCTGCCGTCTCCTCGTCCACATCGATCGCGCGACCGGAGAGGCCGTCGCGCATACCGCACCACTGCAATACTGTCGCCAACTGAACACTGATAACGACTGCATGTCGGGCCGCACCGACTGTCACAGTCACAGGGAGATTCGACAGAGTGTCACTGTCACAGGTAGACCCGACCGACTGTCACAGTCACAGGGAGTCCTGACTGACTGCCACAGGGATACCCGACAGAGTGTCACAGTCACAGTGAGTCTCGGCCGACTGTCACAGTCACAGGGAGTCCCGACAGAGTGTCACTGTCACAGGGAGTCCCGACCGACTGTCACAGTCACAGGGAGACCCGACAGACTGTCACAGAGAGTCCCGACAGTGTGTCACTGTCACAGTGAGTCCCGGCCGATCGTCACAGTCACAGGGAGCCCTGACAGACTATCACAGGGAATCCCGACAGACTGTCACAGTCACAGTGAGTCCCGGCCGACTGTCACAGTCACAGGGAGACCCGACAGACTGTCACAGAGAGTCCCGACAGAGTGTCACTGTCACAGGGAGTCCCGACAGACTGTCACAGTCACAGGGAGACCCGACAGACTGTCACAGAGAGTCCCGACAGTGTGTCACTGTCACAGGGAGACCCAACAGACTGTCACAGGGAGACCCAACAGTACTGTCACAGGGAGTCCCGACAGACTGTCACAGTCACAGGGAGACCCGACAGACTGTCACAGAGAGTCCCGACAGTGTGTCACTGTCACAGGGAGTCCCGGCAGACTGTCACAGGGAGTCCCGGCAGACTGTCACAGGGAGACCCGACAGACTGTCACTGTCACAGGGAGTTCCGACAGTGTGTCACAGTCCCAGGGAGTCCCGGCCGACTGTCACAGTCATAGGGAGTCCCGACAGACTGTCACTGTCACAGGGACTCCCGGCGGACTGTCACAGGGAGTCCCGACCCACGGTCACGGGGTGATCTGACAGACCATCACGTGGTGTTCTGATCGACCATCATGTGTTGTTTTGACCGACCGTCAAGGGCTGTTAGGACTGCTGGTGTGCAGGTATTAATCAAACGTTTTGCTGTTAATGATCGATCTTGTTTATGCTCTTCCACAATCACTTCTTTCAATTGTTTCCTAATATTAAGAAGTCAACCTGCCGGGAGTGAAATATGATTTGTATCATGCATACTATCATACTACCATGCTACCATACTACCATATTTTTACACTACCATTGAAGACATTTTGAAGTCCAAGGTAGATGTGTCTGTTGGAATGACGTGCATAGGCTATATTGAAACATAATATTAATAGTTTTGAGACGGAGAACATTCGCTTCACATTAAGATGTGTTCTTAAGTACAATGGGCTTATAAAAAACGCATTTGATGGCGGTGTATTATTGCTACTTAAACAGCGGACACAATTATTAACGGTACTGAGACGATCAAACATTGGGATAATGTCAATTGTCACCTAGCGAAGAGGAGATGGTACTTTTTCAGCAAAAGTAACAAATAAGCCCGCAGCTTAACCAAGATCAGCAGGTAATGCGTGTTTGTGCATTCACCTTCACATCTCCTTATTATGGTTCGTCAAATTGGCAACAGCACGATGATGATCAAAGGTTAGTGAGAACTGGAGCTGTCTACTGAGATCACCCTCGCTGCCTGGGTAGGCCGAGTGATTTATTTGACCACTCTACCGCATCAGTTCGTTGTCCTGCAGTGGGGAAGCTGTTGAGTCTTTCTCATCAGCAGACATGCAATCTACACATGTGCTTTCTTGAGTGAGATACAAGCTTCTCCCCACAAGCTGATTTTCATGTCGAATTTTGATTACGGAGCGATTGATGCACCACTCGTCGCCAATCGTCCACCATACTTGCTGTGATGTCAAGCGCAGACCTTCAGCAGAACCGAGCGTGTTGGTAATGTCGTTAGCAGTGCTTTGATCAATCGCTGCTGACGCTTATATAACGTGAGACAATTCTGTTCAGCCAATTGCGAGGAGTTAGCAACACATTTTAAGGTGTCATTCTTTTCAGTTGCATTGCAAAGAAGCTGTGGCACTATTTCTTCGCAGTTTCATTTTGCTGATAATAACACAGTAGTGTGGCGTGCTACACTTGGACATTGACGATTCTTGTTATTGTTTCGAAGAATACAGCGACGGTCTCGACCCCCGTTTGTTTCAGCCGTTCCGTTTTCGTCGATGTACGGCTGAAAGACGCCCGTCTCGGACGGAAGGAGGAGACTGGAAGTGCGCGTCACGAACCGAGGCGTGGTTGATGGGGTGGTGGTGGGTTAGACTACCGTTCCTGCTTTGGCCGGGTGTCCCTGCCGGAAGGCGCTCGGCGACTGCGGCAAGGGACGTTGTCAGATATCAAAACGCAATTCAGCAGCTGACTGAGCGCCTGGCGCGCCTAGGGCGGCATCTACCGGCACCGAGTATAGATAGTAGTTCGATGCCGCTAATGGTGGCAGGAACAGCCCGCCGCGTTGCTCGCCGCGCACAGGAGGGCGGGCTGAGCGGTCACCACATGGCGGCTCGTAACAATGCTAATAGCCATTGCCTTCACGGGAATATACTATTAGCATTTACTTACTCGTTCGCTGGGGTTTTTGCTTTGCAGTTGCGACCTACTGTTTGGCTTGCGACGGTCTCGACCCCCGTTTGTTTCAGCCGTTCCGTTTTCGTCGATGTACGGCTGAAAGACGCCAAATCACACGGCAAATCATCAAACGGTGCCGTATTTGGTGCAATGTTCCGCCTTCCGGTCTTTACAAGCGAGCAATCCGCACACACGCATCGATGGCGGACCGCCGGGGTCCACGGGGAGAAAGCTCCGCTGGACCAGCGGCCCGCTGTGCGGATAGTGTCGTCGGTGATCCCGGCCGCGGCCGCGGCAGTGGCGTACCCGATCCGCAGGCTATGCGATGTGTAAACCGTGCCAGGCGGGGCCTGCAGGTGGCGGGCAAGGAGACTGTTGAGCCACGCCGGGGTACAGGCGCGGCCGTCGCCGCGTGTGAAGGCCGCTAACGTGTCCGGGCCCGGGGCCCAGGTCCGGAGATACTTCCGGAACGCTGTCACGGGGCACAAGGGGCCGCCGATCCCCGGCAACGTGACGGATGCACCCCGGAAGGTTTGATCCGTTTTCGCGGCAGGGATGGTCAGCACTAGGCACCGGCGCCCCAGCTGCAGGTGTCGGCGCTGACAGGACCGACGAAGGTCGAGCGCAGATGCGCGAGGGCTAAGATATTCGGACGCACGGAGCGCGCCGAAAAAGCCAACTGTGATGGCGCTCCACGCTGCGGCGCGGTCCACCTTGTGGTCCCCTGAGCGGCTCAAGGCCGACTTGAGGAGTCGCAAGTCTGCCGGGGTTAGCGGAGCTCGGGGCGGACGACGGGGCCGGGGGAGTCGGGCTGTGGCGCGGAGGGCGAGGACCAGTCGTGGCGTTCGCCCGATCCAGGGGGAGCCCCTGGTGATGTGACTGTGGCGTATGGCGGCCAGGTGAGAAGAGACAGAGATGGCGGTCAGCCGTTGGAGGCTAAGGTACGCCACAGGGGAAAAAATATGCACGATAGGTGGCGATCGCCGTCACGCCGCGCACGTAGTTGGCCACGCAGGTGGGTGGGGCCCGGGCGCGGTCGGTCTTGTTGGCCCGGTAGAGGTGCAGCTGGGGGTACAGGACGTCGTCCACGTCGGCGACGTGGTCGCGCCTTTTCAGCTCGTCCAGTAGGGTGCACCCTACTGTGGGGAGCTTGAGGAAACTCGGCGGATCCGGGCGGCCGAAGGGGAGTGGGACCAGGCTGAGTTCATGGACCTCGCTGGCTCCAGATGGGCCTGGGAGGGGCGATTGCCGCGCGTTGAAGGCGACGTCCGAGCAGTCCCGGGGTTCGTCGGAGACCGTGCTGGAGCCGCTACTACTTGTGGACGCATGTAGGGTGGATGACCCAGCGATGGAGCGCCGCCGTGTAGTGACGGACCGGCTACGTGGGTGCGCGGCAGGAGCCACGGGCGGGGAGGGTGGGCCGGCGTCAGTTTGGCCAGCCCGAGACTGGGAGGCAGACGGGCGCCGTCGTGCCGCGGGCGGCGCGGTCGGTGACGCGCGGGGCCGTGCGGGGCGGATGATGGTGGAGACTTTGGCTAGGGACCCTGTCGGCAGGGAACATGTGTCAACTACTGGCGGTCGGTGTGGCACGGCCGCGGCCATACGTGATCTGGTCAGTGGGACCGTACGAAGTGCGTCCGCGGACGTTCAGGCCCCAGGGGCATGAACCCGGACGTGATCCGGTGGTCCAGTCAGGGGGATGGTACGAGCGGCATCAGCGGATAGCCAGGCACAATTAACTAAACTGCCCAGTGGGACCTACCAGCGGCGTCTGCGGACGGCCGGGTCCCGGGGCACGATCTGGTCAGTGGAACCATGGCAGAGGCGTCGGCGGAAAGCCAGGGCCGGGCACATGAACTCGTCAGTGGGACCTTACCAGTGACATTAGCGGAAAGCCAGGCCCATAGTACTTGAACTGGTCAGCGGGACCTAAGCCGTGGTGTCAGCGGACAGCCAAGCCGGCGCAAGATGTGGGCGATGGAAACGGAGCCGTGGTGTCAGCGGACACCAGGCCGGTGCAAGACGCGGGCGGCGGAACATGAGCCGCGGTATCAGCGAACAGCCAGGCCCCGGGGCGTGAACTGGTCGGTAGGACCTTCGCGGGGACGGCTCCCAGCAGGGCGGACCAGAGCATATAGCAGTGGCGCCAATGTGCTTGTCACGGAACTGTGACGACCATCCATGGGCTGGGCCAGACCTATTGGTGGGTTAGGCACCCTGGTAGGTGCAGTTACCGGCGCGTAGGTTCGAGAGCGATGGGGGAGGGCGGCTGACATGGCGCGGGCGTGTGGGGGGGGCGCCGGGAGGCGAAGCTAATACCTTTCGACTTGGTGGTGCCGGTTGGCGCTCTCTTTGGGCCCATGGCAGGGCACTAGATGCGAAGGCGGGAGCTAGGTGGTCACTGCACACGGGGAACAACTACCGTTCCTGCTTTGGCCGGGTGTCCCTGCCGGAAGGCGCTCGGCGACTGCGGCAAGGGACGTTGTCAGATATCAAAACGCAATTCAGCAGCTGACTGAGCGCCTGGCGCGCCTAGGGCGGCATCTAACCGGCACCGAGTATAGATAGTAGTTCGATGCCGCTAATGGTGGCAGGAACAGCCCGCCGAGTTGCTCGCCGCACACAGGAGGGCGGGCTGAGCGGTCACCACATGGCGGCTCGTAACAATGCTAATAACCATTGCCCTCACGGGAATATACTATTCACAGCACAAGGAAACCGTGTGGCACATTTTGCTGAAGAGCGTTAGAACATCAGGATGATGTTGCATTGAGCATATTTTGCACTCATGTTTGGTACATCATTGCACCCAAGTCCCTAGAAACCCCAGTCGCAAGGAATATATAGTGCCCACAAGCAGATGCCATACCAGGGAACTTCTGAAGTCTGTGAAGCACTAAAAAGCAAACGCTGAATTTTCCAAAAGAAATCCCAAATATTGTTGCGACCATTATACAACCCCGTTGTGCAGCTGACACGAGATTTCGAAGGAAATTGGTCATTATGTTCCAGTTTATTTCTTCACAGTCAGATTGAAGTGCAGACATTAAGGTGACCATACAACCACTTTGTGTTGTTCAAAACCTCTCTATCTAGCGCAGAACAAAAGTTCGTGCCCGTGCCAAATTGACCCCACCGCACTGCGAGAGGTAGGAAATTGTGCGGCACTGCTAGGGTTAAGTTCGTGCCGGTGCAAAATTGACCCCACCGCACTGCGAGAGGTAGAAACTTCTGCGGCACTGCCGGAGTAAAGCAGCATGACCCCGTGCTGGGATGAATGACATGGTAATCCACGCTCAGTGACCTGCTGAAAGTAGGTGAAGATGCAGTTGATTTGCCATTGCGGTACAATTCCGCTGTAGGACACGACAAAGAAATTAATCGTGAAGCCCCCTTTGGGATAGCATTAGCATTTCCTCGAGGAAGTCTCTTCCTATGCAAACTGTCCACGCCACCAGTACGTGGTCCATGTTATGACACAGCTAGAAACAACACTGCCTCACAAAAGTCTCCTCCTGTGCGAATTGCTCACGCCACCAGCACGTGGTCCATTTTATGACACAGCTAGAGACAGCACTGCCTGCACATCTTTCAGGATGCACCCAATTCCCATGCAATATTTGTTCTCGGTTGCTACCCGTGCTAAAGTTGCCTCTAACCAGTTGGCCGCTGATCAGCAGCGACGAGCCAAATTGATGAACTGACAGCGCGATGCTCCTCCGACATAAATTCCAATCTGCTTCATTACAGTTTATATCACATCTAAATTTTACACACCACTCTAGCAGCTTTTGCCATCAACCGTGCACTGGTGGAGGTTTGATGCAACCTCCTGAGCCTTCCTTTTCGTGGCCACGGAGAAAACGGCTTAGGTCAGAGCGCCGTTTTCTCGCCTGTGCTTGACAATGCTAATGGCACATCTTTCTTCGACCTTATGATATAACACACTTGAAGATATCATGCAAGGTTATTGATCTATGACGCAATGTGACAATGCATGTCATGATGCACGACAGATTGCTTTTCGCCAAGATCGCGACTTCTCGCATTTTTTATCACTTATTCGTTCGAAATGACCAAAGTTGGACTCGGTAGTGTTGTGGACGCGGTAGCGTTGTGGACCCGGTAGTGTTGTGGGCACGGTAGTGTTGTGTACGCGGTAGTGTTGTAGATCCGGTAGTGTTGCGGACCCAGTAGTGTTGTGGACCCGGTAGTGTTGTGGACCCGGTAGTGTTGTGGATCCGGTAGTGTTGCGGATCCGGTAGTGTTGCGGACCCGGTAGTGTTGTGGACGCGGTAGTGTTGTGGATGTGAACGCAGTAATGTTGTGGACCCGTAGTGTTGTGCACGCGGTAGTGTTGTGGATGTCAACGCGGTAGTGTTGTGGACGCGGTAATGTTGTGGACCCGGTAGTGTTGTGGACGCGGTAGTGTTGTGGATGTGAACGCGGTAGTGTTGTGGACGCGGTAATGTTGTGGACCCGGTAGTGTTGCGGACCCGGTAGTGTTGTGGATGTGAACGCGGTAGTGTTGTGGACGCGGTAATGTTGTGGACCCGGTAGTGTTGTGGACGCGGTAGTGCTGTGAGCCACGCAGCTAACGTGTTTACATAGGTCACCGGTCTTTCAAAGGTCATTCGAGATGTGGAGAGTTATCTTGTCCTAACTCGTGACGTCCTGTGCAGATCTCGCTCCGTGACAACTTGTCCGCGAATGAAACGGCCGATATTTCCGCTCTATTGGCAGGGCTTACGGAGAAAGCAAAACGGCGACGCCTTGTCTTGCAATGACCTCAGTCCCAACAGGCGTCACACAGACACCGTCACTTGTCTCTCCAAAGTTCGTGCCACAAAGTCGCTCTCGGCACCGGGACGGTCAGCCGTCCAGCAACACGTTTTCTCCAGCTGTCCACCCATCTCCGTCTGCCGCGACCATCCGCACGACCTGCTCTGGAAGGGGGAGGGACCGTACGATGTAGCCGCGCCACACCCGGCGGAAGTCACGAGGGGCCATCGGCACGTAAGGTGGACTTACGGCGGATTTGTGTTCCCAGGTCCCGCAAATCCAGGAGCAAGAGAGAGCGAACAGACCTGGCATGATGATGAGCATCAATTAGCAGCGATGTAATTCTCACCACAGTTTCAAGAAAAAATGTCTTCTCGATGATGTTATTGTACTCAGAAGAATTAAACGTGCAAGCACCAGCGAATAACGATAAGTTTGCCGGATAATGCGGAGACTACATTCCCCTGTATGAGCTTGAAGCGCTGTAATTAAATTAGCTAGGACGGCGCTTGCCGGCTTTCCGAGACAACAACGACTTAAATTACCACACGAAGGCATACTGTTTGGATACCAATCGCGTCTATGCATCTACATCAGATATTCTTGATATGATCACATCGATGAAGTAATACACATTGGTACCACAGCCTGCCGGTAGGAGGCTCTAGCCGGCGAAGTGACATTGGCGGTACATGCACCCCCAGACACCCATATATTGCAACAATGGAGGCACCTGTCCCTACGCTAGTGGTGACATGAACGTGCTGTTTGATCCCTGACTGGCTGCATGTTTCATGCTTCATTTTGCTTAAGCATCTCTTAAACGCTTACAGGCTATCTGCGAAAAACATAAATATTTTAGTCCCGTGACGATAGTACGCAGCGCATCAGACACAAGATGGGTACATCGCATGCATACGGCAATGCCATGTTGCTGTCATATAATCATATTTACGAGATAGCTATAATTACTAGGATTCCTTATGCATTAAACACAATACGTGTAATCCGATGAATCATGAGCAGTGTTCCGAAACTCGATCATTTACCAGTGCCTCTAGGAGTTTATTTTTAACGTGCTGAAGTTTTGGTTCAATTTCATGTGAAGGTTGGTCGTGAGGAAGAACTCCCGATAAGGAGATGCGCCGCACGGCTGCGCTGCGGATGCGTGGGAAATGCAGCCAGCCGCCCTGATCTGCTTTCTGGAACACAAAGCTGGTGTTGTTCTGAAAGAAGGCTGATAGCAAGGAAAGTTCACCCGAGAAGCAGAACATTGGTAGAAGAATAGATTGTGTAATGGCACCGATGCTGTTTTTGCACCGAGGCTGGCTGTTTGGAGGTGGGTTTCCTCGCTCAGCACGTCAGATGTGATGAGGATTTTCACCTGGAGATGTGTGGAAAGTTGTCTTTAAATACAACGTTCGCACGTGAAACAACTGCAGGTGGTCCACTGCAGTCGCCGTCTGGGTGTTCTGCGGTATTGGGCGTTACATTTACCTTCCAATGAGAAGCTTCACACATTTTTATGGTCATTGCATTTGCTTCCCACGACATGCTGGGATCGAAGATGATAGCCCCAGGATACCGCGCTGTTGTATGCAGGCATGGATATATTTGCATCAAAATCCATCAATTTAATAGCTATTGAGGATTCGCGCGCTGAACATACGACGTCACAACACTAAAAGCTCTGGTTAATACATATTCATTGATCCGATTTGCACTGTCTCACAAAGTATGTTCCAGTCGCTCCGCAGAGCGCTTCAAGAGGTCCACTGACTACAACGATAAGTTCGGTTCCACGCTACCGCCGCGCCGTAACACAACTCTGCGCGCGTGATAGCCTGCACCCCGGCAACTGCATATGGTCGGCATCGGCGGAGCCAGTCTCGCGGCGGGAGACGGGAGGCCCAGCCGTGCACACGCTGCGCACTGCTGGGGAACGGCAGCAGTCCTCGTTCAGTAACACGGACACTTTTATGACGTCGCGCGTCTCGATCAATCGCTCTCAACTGTGCTCCGTCGCAGAGCCAGGAGCGAGTTTGTTCACGGGACCTCGTCCCTTCACGGGACCGCGTCCATTCACGGCCGCAGCTGCATGGCTAGTGACACTCTGAATCCCGTGTAGCTGTTTTTTTATCTGCTCAGCCACATGCCGGCGGAAAATGAAGAATACGTGGGAAGACTCAAGGGAACGAATACGTCTGACGTATCCATTTAGGGTTATCCTGGTCAAAGTAATGCCGAAGGCGGTAAAGCGAGTTCGAAGAACCCCTGTGCACTATGCAGTCTATATATCGACCCTTACTTTGAGAGAGAGGAGAGGGACAAAGTCCGAGCGAGTCTGCTCCCGTATATACAAAGGCTCATCTGAGTGGACCGGTACCACCCGGCCGTCACGTTTTTTAAACCGTAGAAACTTTTTGGGTAGAGCCTTTCTCGCCCTAATATTTTCACTGAGAGTCAGATGTGCTCTTCGAATTGTCATCTTTCTCCCGTTTTCCTAGTATCCTTCACGAAGTGCTCTTAATCTTTGTTTGCAGACGGAGATTGAGAAGGCGATGAAGGGTGCATGGAACATGTACGTGGTGGTGACGTTAGCCTGCACTGTGATAAATTGCCAGGTACTCAGGTCATTTATGAGGAACACTGTCAAACAGCAGCGCCTCGAGGAATCTATTGCAACAAATTACAAGGAAAAGCGCAGATGGAATGGGTGAGGAAGAGATGGCATGGGTGACGAACAGGTGGAATGGGTGAGGAACGGATGGAATGGGCCAGGAACAGATGGAATGGGTGAGGAACAGATATAATAGGCGAGGAACATATGGAGTGGGTGGGACGGACGCATTAGCGGTGATTGACCAGCACTGCCTTAGCAGCGTGGTCGCTTTGCCCCTGTGCCATGTATCTAGCTCTAAATATTTGCTTCGAGAACGACCTTCGAGGAGTTGCAACAGCCTCATTTAACTCTCGCAGTGCGGGTAGGTGGTCAATGTTCCCCTGATATTGTTTTCCTTCAAAAGTAACCCTTGAACCATATGTGACATCGCTTGCAAATTTGAGATACCTTCCAACAATTGATAAGCGCATCTTGTGCAAAATTTAAGTTCCCGTCTTGTAAGATATCGCACCTGAGGATGGGGTGTCAAAATCAGGTCACGACCTCGCTCAATGCGGTTTTTAGATGTGCGTTGAAAAATTGAAAACAATCCAGTCAGAAGTGAAAAACAAGAGCATCGGCCAATGACGACAGAAAAATGCAAACATATCAAATGTGACCTGAGGTCAGGGTCCTCGATCAAATGCAGACTTGACAAATGCTCTTTTGTGCAAAACTTTGTGACCGACCAAGATTGCTTAAACACCTCAATATATGTCGGAGCAAATTATGTCCTCTAAGATCATTCCAGATGTAAAGCCAATCAGGTCAGGTTACCGAGGTATGATTTGAAACGTCGCGCAGGTACAAGGATTACATGTGTCTAGACCAATGCCTAAACCAGACCTAATGTTGCACGTCGACGTACAACGGCTGCCTACGGTAAACCAAATGACTGCTCAAAGTAGCATGCTGCCGACGGTAAACCCAATGACTGCTCAGAGCAGCGTGCTATATATATATATATATATTTTTTTTTCTTCTTCACCTCATATTGGTGCCTCAGACCGCCCCTGGCTTTGTGTATGACGGTGCATGTGCAACAGCGAAGCGAACGTTGGACACCATGCACCACACTTCGCTACATATTGCTACCGGTGCATTTCGCACGTCACCGACAGTGAGTCTTTTAGTAGAAGCCAACGAGCCAAGCCTTGCTATGCGTCGCGAACTATTTGGCATGCGCCACGCATGCAAGCTGCGCCAGTTCCCCAAACACCCCACATATCGGTCAGTGTTTTCCCGACGTATCCTTGCTCTGTTCAGAGGGAGACGACGGGAGACGTCTGTTCCTTTCTGTGTGAGGATCCGCGCCCTTTTCGAAAAGAGTGGCATAGGAATAAGTGGAGTGATGCGTGTGAATTCTTTAAAAACTCCTCCCTGGAGGTTAGTCTCTCCAGATATTGATCTATCGCTGACATATCTGAGAAAAGGGCATGTCGGTCCTGCAGAACTCAAGCTCAGAGCATTGAAATTGATTTATTCATACCGGAACTACACGTCGACCTATACGGATGGTTCAAAAGCGGGCACCGGTGTTGGCAGTGCCTTCGGGACAGACACTGCAACTCGAACGTTTTCTCTTCCGGCAAATGCATCGGTGTACACATCGGAGCTGGTTGCAATCAGCAAAGCTCTGTGTTTTATTGAGATTGGACATGATACATTGCATGTGATATACAGCGACTTGCTCAGCAGCCTATCGGCGCTAAAGAGGTTTTTCTCACAAAACACAGCAGTACAAGACGTTTTATTTAGACTTACAGATAGGCTCAACACGATAGGCAAAAAAATAGTATTCTGTTGGCTCCCAAGCCACGTGGGAATCGGCGGAAATGAGGTTGTGGATGCTGCAGCGAAGCGCGCCGCACAAGGTACACGCACTCGACGTCTTTCTTTCCCTGCGAGGGACTTTTTCACAGACACAAGGAGTGCCGCTAAAAAGAAATGGGAGGTCAGCTGGGTGTCCATGACTGATAATAAGTTGAGGAGAGCTAAGCATCGTCTCGGTGAGTGGCCATGATCATCACATAACATTAGATGCAGGGAGGTGGTATTATGCCGCTTGCGAATAGGCCACACATACGGCATCTACCGGTACCTTCTGAGCAGTAACGGAAAGCCGTTGTGTCGAAGGTGCCGTGCTCTCCTGTCAGTGCAGCACATATTGGTTGCGTGCCCAAGACTTGCCCATGAGCGAAGACGTCACTTCGGGCGCAGTATAGTCGCGCTACGGGAAGTACTACAAAATGAATCCCTCTGTATACAATCGGGACAGCTATTCCGCTTCCTTGCAGAGGTTAAGTTTTCTGTGGTATATACGCCCCATTAATACGATGACAGGTATGTGGTAGAACCAGGGTGGTTATGCTGCACGTCATGACAATGGATTTGATAATGTGTCACATTGAGTAGTTTTAATCAGTTTCGGTTTTACAACTTGATATGATTGACGATGTCGTGGGCGCTGCATGAACTCTGCAGTCGATGCGCCACTAAACCCCAATAACCAACCAAACCCAATGACTGCTCAGAGCAGCGTGCTGCCGATGGTAAACCCAATGACTGCTCAGAGCAGCGTAACAGTCCATCCCCCTCTACCAATCCTCGGCGACTCCCTGAGTGCTGGGGGATTCCGCGCCTCACTGACAGACGGCAGTACCATATAACCCGCCACATCCGGCGGAAGTCGCGAGGGGCAGTCGGCCAACCATCGGCGCATGGCAGGAGACAGACGGCCGTACCATAGCTCGCCACACCAGGCGGAAGTCACGAGAGGCCATCGGCAAATAGACGCCGTCTCAGCAGCTTAGCGTGCCGTACCAGCTACTGCGACGCGGCGGGAGAGCGGCTGGCAAGTTCGAACATACACAGCTATGAATCGATTGCCTAATTTGATACTAAAGCTGCCGCCAGAAGCTGACTTCACTGCAGGGGGATGGGAACGAATTGATTCCCTCTGCAATGCGAGTGGCGGGGATTTCTCTCGCACTGTGAAGGTTCATATCTAAGTCCAGATCATCTTCATCATCATCATCATCTCGTTACTCTGGGTATCTGTGATCTACAAACCTAGGGATGAACGATCTTCAAACCCATCAATCCACGATGCCGCAAGGCCAGCTGTGCGGCAGATCACGACGCCGTGCATGCCGTATCTATATATCAGCATTTCGCCGGACGGTTTCTGAGTGTGGTAGTCTCGTCATCAAAACGCGCTCCGATGGCAGGATGATTGTTCCAACAAAGACCGCCGACCTGCTGAAGGGCCGCCATTCATCACGAGCCGTCCGCCTGGCCGGTTGCCATCAGACGTACGCAGAGCGAGGCGCGTGGACGCGATTGCTATGTCGCGTGATTTATTGCTGGCGCCGACTGCTGGAGTCTGCCGAGTTTGTTTTAGTTTGCACTCGTCGCAGGAAAATCAGCTCCCTAGTGTTGATACCAGAACTTTGCGAAGCCGCTGAAAGGTCAGTGCTACGTTGGTATTCGTCTTGATTCCAAGTGATAGCGAATCCCGAGTGAGACTACTGCCGTGTATATGGTGCGAGAGTCCATCTGAGGGGTCTGTCCCGACAAGGCTCGGCCCGACCGTCACGCCTAAGAAGCTTCAACAATGCTCTCTTTTTTTTCTTTTCTTTTTTCTTTTTTTAACGTCCGCCACCCAAGATCAGGTGACCAGGAGTGCCCCCTCCCCTTACCCAACGACTGCAAGTACCTTACGTTAACACCATAAAATAAACAGTAAAGTCGCGGCACTCCCAGCTAAGAGATGGAAAACAAATAAATGAGCATAAAAGCACCCAGTGTTAGAGCAATAAAACTAGCAATAAAGAATGCTGAAAGTAGTCATACCCAAAGGAGGCATATGACTGGCCCTATATCCATCCCAAAGAGAAGTTGAGGCCTAAACTATAATGTTAGTAGCTGGTTTGTGACGAGATGGTAGTAGGCACTCCTAATTTGAAATGCATTTGTTTACTTAGGCTCCTCCCACAACTCCATCCAGCTAAGCATAAGCTTGTTGCTGGGTGGAATGTGGGAGGAACTATGGTTGGGTGTTTTTCAGCTTCTATATATGGTTAAGCACGCGCACGCGCACGCACGCACACGCACACGCACATGCGCACCCACACCCACACCCACACCCACACGCACACGCACACGCACACGCACACGCACACGCACACGCACACGCACACACACACGCACACGCACACGCACACGCACACGCACACGCACACGCACACGCACACGCACACGCACACGCACACGCACACGCACACGCACACGCACACGCACACGCACACGCACACGCACACGCACACGCACACACACACACACACACACAGACATACATACCTACATATGTGCATTCCCCTGATATTCAACAGACAGAGTGAGTGCATGAGTCATTTAGTATTTGTTCAAGAAGTATGTCTTTATGTGATTTTTTAGAACCGTCTTAGAATTTGGTATATCTGTACGCAGAAAATGTTTTGCTATGATAATATTCCAAAGCTTAGGTCCAAAACATTCAATGGTGAAGAGACGATAATTTTTGTTTGAATAGCAGTGTTGGAAGTGGTCTTGTAACCTAGTGGAATATGGGGTATTCAGAGATACGGTGAAAAGAGGTCTAATAGAATGAGGCAGCTGATTATAAATACATTTTTGCATAATAAGTAACATCTGAAGTTTTGCTATGTCTTGGACTTTTAAAATTTTGTATTTCTTGAAGATAGGGTTTGCACTCTGAGGGGGAAATACACCCTCAATAATGCGCATCATTCTCTCTTGCAAAGTTTCGCTTTCTAATTCAGATGTGCTACTTAACTTTGACCTTAGCGAATTGTATCTCGGTCGTCTCATCAAGTGGATTAATATTTGCTGAAGCAAAAAGGTTTGCGCCGGATTTTCCACCGGCTGGATTTTCCACCGGCTGGATTTTCCACTGGGGCGTTAACTTACCACAAATACCATTCCACGGTATACAATGCAGCATTTCAAGTTCTAATTATTCGGACAGGGAAATTTGCTATTTCATTTTAATATTCATCACCTTTCATCACAATATTTGTCCAGAAGTACTCTCAATCGTTGCTAAAACAATTGATTTCCGGCGACATTGCCGCTCACCGGCAGCAACAATAGACTTGGCACCGCCGCCCGCGGCTACCATCCCTCTCCGTAGCCCGTCTGTATCTCGACTGATTAGTGCTCGGGGAATCCGGCTTGAGTCCCGGGAGGGACGACGGATCTGTATTTTCGCCTTTCAGCGATGCAACTTGGTGAATGTTTCGCATCCAAAATCACCTCAGCCCTGCATGTATGCTTGAAGGTGCGTGACTGTATAGACACTCAAGACAATGCGCCTATGTCTGATATGCACCGATGTTCGACTATGCTGCACTCTTGACACTTTGCCTCGTTCGCTGAGCGCTATCAGGAGCCTTATGTTGGTATGAAGATGGTGCCAATGTGTATGACGTTGTTGTTGATGCGCTTCAATGTTGCCAATCCAGAAACACTAGTCAGATGTGTCTAGGGAGCGGATCCGGGAATCTTCATGATGGAGGGGGGGGGGGCTGATCTGCAGGGGCGCCATTTCCTCGGAGGAGCGCCACCGCGGAAGTCACTGGAGAGCCACCTTTGGTTTGTTGAGGTTTTTTGACATTTGTTGAGGTGGGGATGGGAGGGTGGGGGGGGGGTGTTAACTGGATCATACTGAAGCCTTTTGTATCATGGGATCATCTATTTCTCTGAGAGGAGCACCTCTGGCAAAAAAACTCGTTGAGCGGGGTGCACTCGAGTCTCCAGGGAGGGGCGCTACTTTTCCATGGGATGGGGACATATGCCCCCAGTGCGGATACAGTGGGCATTCACCCTGTATCTAGCCCTGGATGTGCTTGACCGACTATCCGATTCGACAGCCAACACCTGAATCATTCGTGATTATATTGTGTCTTTGCTGTCATCATGATTACGCTTCTCGCGAATGATCATTACCTGGTTTTATGCAACCTATTGACATCGGTAATGTCATGTCCAGTCACGGCTCGCCGCCCAGGTTGGCTGACGTTGGCTTTGATAAGATGAGGCAGATGTTCGTAATTTGACCTCGAGTACCCAACATGTGCAAAACTACTACTTGACTGGCATTGCCCTTCAAATTGTTGCCAGACCTGGCAATTGCGGTATAATACACCTTGGTGGAATCCGCCTCTCCATGTCCATAAGTCGGATTGGTGGAACTGCCGTGGAACTATTCAGAGGGCCCAGAAGTGCTAAAGCTGTATGAGTGAGAACAAATGGGAGAGGCTGGCACATTAAGATTCCAACTTAAAGTGTGTCGGTATTGGAGGGTCTTGGCGAAACATTCGACGGGCTTGAGTTTCCAAAGATAGGAACGTCATCAATGGCTAGCCACCAAAACAGATGCCCTCAATTGCAGAATGCCTAGAATGCTAACTAGATTGGATACGGCTAATGGTATCCCGTGAAGGCACATGACAACTGGGAAGCGTTTGTCATGTCAACAGTTCACGATAAGCAGGCATCTTCTATGGTATTGAGTTTTTGGACAGAATCTGGCCTCAAGCAGGTGCTCGGCTACGGCGCCACGCCCCAATCACACCCGGTGTAATGACGGTACGCCTTCGTCCACCGAGCTCGGGAGGGGGAGGGGACCGCCGACTCACGTGCGCTCGAAGCGGCAGGTGTCCAGTGCTGTTGGGTGCGTGCCGGCCGAGTCATATTCACTCTGTGCTGACAACAAGCGCACGATGAAGACTGCTTGCAATGATGCCGAAGGTCCAAACGCATACCGTGAATATAAGGTGTGCATGCATTGGAATGCGCGCGAAAATGTACTTGCATGCAAAATAAATGCAAAACTGCACGATAAGACCCAACAATTTGATGGAAATGTTTCATTTCAAACGATTTGTCTGCAATTTTATGTGCCAAAGCATATGAAATTACCATGTGCCAACAAAATGTACCATAGTGATCCCATGGTAAAGGCAGCAAAGCCTTTCCATGATCAGTGGCTGATCCATGAGAGTTTTATAGGGAGTAAAAAAAAAACGTTTTCTATGTATGGGAGAAGTAGGTTTGGGCAGGTTAGGTACCAAACCTGTCAGACGAGGTAGCATCTGCTTTACGTCTTCCCACTCATCGACCCAATCCGTCTTAAGGAGACCAGTCTTAGTCTCCAGTTGGTCTACTCACAGCCATCTTTAGTTCTGTGCAAAGTTACCCACACCGTGCCAACAGTCACCTGACACTGCGGCCACCGCCGACCCACCTCAGGCCGGTCGGTCCGGCCCCCGCTCAACCCATCCCTCCGCCCGGTGACCTTCCGCCTGAGACGGCGCGCAGATGCTGCACCGCCATACACCCGGCAGCCCGCTGGAAGGGACCGCTCACCAGTTTTGCGAACCGAGACACCACATTAATCTACCGTGATTGACGTCAGGAGTCAACAGGTCTTTTAGAAATTGGTACTAAAGCTTGATTTCTCAAATAGAATCTCTTTTTCTAGAATTTCTCAAGCAGTATTTCCTCTTTTGGTCTGAACTAAAGTTCTGATCATTTTGAATTATAAAAAAAACAAATATATATATAAATTTGATCCGAGTTCTTGCTGGAGTGGCTTTATGAACCAGGGTCCTATTGCTAAGCAGAGCTTGTTGCGTGAACCCTGGCCCCACCACCCGATCCATGAATTCCAGTTCAACGGCAGAATTTTGACCGAAAGTTTAACGTGCCGTCAATGCACCGACACGGCCGCCCGGCAGCTCGTCCCCGGCCTTATCGGACCAGCTGCCATCTGACTCTCCCAGCCGGGGGCTAAATGCGAGCGCGCGAAGCGACTCGAACCCTGTGTCGCCAGGACAGGGGAGACCACAGCAGGCCAGCGTTCTAACCAACTGAGCTACCGGGGCGGCAATATGCACTTCTACGACTCAAATCTACACTTCTACGACTGTAATATATACTTATACCACTAGAATACACACTTCTACTACAACACATAAGGGTGAAAGAAAGGAAACTTTCTTCCGTTGGTACTGAATATACGGTACTATAAGGAAAAATACATAGCGAAATAGCATAACCTATGCGTTGGGGGTACTACTCTTGCTTTTGGGGTAGACCCCGACAATGAATCTGGCAAGGGCAATGTGCCAAAGCACATTGCCCTGTATTTGTATTGTAATTAATGTAGGAAATGGAAGTAAATTTCGCGGATACCTGAATGGTGTGGAAATAATGATTACAAGTTCCTTGCAATATTTGTCTTCTGTTATGGTTTCTGCAGTGTCGTGACACCTGTTGGGCGACCGCTTAACTATAAGTGCACACTTCTGCCGCAAGAGCGCAGCGCTGATGTATGTGTGAGTCCGGTCAGTTTGTTCCTTCGCGCGTTAAAAGCAGCAATTTGCTCTTTCTCTCTCCATGTCACATCAGGTCTGTTCGTGACGATATGACGACATGACATGCCGTCATATCGTCATTGGCATAAACTAATTCCTTCTCCGTGTGAACTAAGTCATTACATACAAAAAGATATCAATCTTATCGTAATATATTCAAAGTTCATACACATTTAGTTTGCGTTAGGCGTCATAAGCGGACATATTACCGGTGGCGCCGCTCTGGTGGTGGGATTGTAAAGGAACACCACCAGAGAGGGCTTGCTTTGATTAATGCTACATTCTGGTTTCTAGACGAGGTGCAAGTAATTTCCAATGGCCCAATTTGAACAACATTGAAACAGGCTCTCTTATAATGTGTAGTTTGTTTTATTATCAAATCATTTCACCCTGTCACTTTGCCCTTAAAGTGAAATGGGAGTAATTGGCCACTCAACATCTTGTGAAGAAACATGTCATACATCTTCTGTGTGACGTCCTGACAAATTCCAATGTTCTTAACTAAACGAAAATCGAACGTGCTACATTTTTATATTATCTTGAATAACTTCCATGAAGGTTTTCCCTGTCACTTTTGCACTCAATTGCAGAATTTGTGTCACAAATTATCACATTGTATCACTTTATATTGTATAACAGATGTTCTACACTACCGAATTAATTTCCAATGGTCTTAAATAAACCGGAATAAAATCCGCTGCCTTCTGATTCCATACTCCACTACTTTTATAGATATCTAACCCTGTCATTTTTGCACTCAATTCCAGTATTTATGTCCCGAATTCTCGCATTGTATTCCTTTTAATTGTATATCAGATGTTCTACATTATCGAATAAATTCCCAATGGTCTCAAGTAAACCGACATAAAATCAGCTGCCTTCTGATGCCATGCTCGACTACATTTATAGATATCTAGCCGTGTCATTTTTGGACTCAAGGATTTCTTTCTCAAATTATCACTATTGTATATCAGATGTTCTACATTAGCGAATTAATTTCCAATGGTCTCAAATAAACCGGCATAAAATCAGCTGCCTTCTGATGCCATACTCGACTACTTTTATAGACATCTAACCCTGTCACTTTTTACCTTTTGACATGAAGCTTTGCGACAATATTGACGTTCTGGCATGGCTCGATGCACGTCAAGCGCCGACGGTTGCTGCTAGAGGATCCGTAGGGCCGCCGAGCGGTGGCACGACAAAAAGTAAAGTTCCACCATTCACCAATACTAAGCAACATCGGCTCTGCCACGCCAAAATGGTGCAGGAGAAATTCACGGTTGTAGATGCATTCTTTCCCTTCAACGCCCATAAACGTAATGTTCTTAAACAACTTCGTGAAAACCTGTCGGCCTCAACTCTAATGGCGGCGGAACTCATGCCAGGCACATCGCCTATCGTTTCAAATATGAAATTATGCCTGTAACTTTGGCGTTGGGGCCCATTAACATTCAGGGAATAGGAATTCCGCGCCACGCCATATTATGAATGGCGAGCGGTCGGGGACGGGCCGGGGACCGCCGGCCGCCGGCCGTCTATGGTGGAAAACAGTTCCAGAAGGAAATACGGAAAGTAACAATATGCGCAATATGTCACTGTAAATGGCAATACAATTAACGTCTGAAGACAATCTAACTTTCATAAATGCACTTCGCATCATATTTTATGGAGACAGAGTCTCATAAATTGTAACTATATTCTTCGCGCACACACTAGTGAGCATCCGGGCGCGCTTGTCGCGGGCGCATGTTTCAGAGTTCTTGAATGGCATCAGGAACCTACCTGTTTTCTTTCTTTGCTTGAGATCCCTCCGATGCCCGCATTAACATTGCGTCTGACGCCTAACGTGTATCATTTATTATAGCTTATCCATCAGCTAGAATAAATATTTGGTGTCTCATAGAGTACAGATGGCAATGTATAAAACATAGGTTTCTGGCATGAAACGATATTCTAGCCAGTCTATATTCCCAATCTTGGATTCCCGGATATGGCAGCATAATAAATCAATCGATGTCCAGATCTCAGATTCGTTCATTGTGGTGCTAATATTTCATTGTTTGAGCAGTGTGAACATTTCGGTAGTGTCGGATGTAGATTTATTAACGTGCTTGAATGCTCTGAAGTGTTTTTAAATGGCAATTTGATTGATAAATGCCTTGTTATCTAGATTTGCTATTAAGACTATTGCCAGGATTACGATTACTTGTCACTGGTAATTTATGCTTACCATTATTCAACAACTCTGCTCCCTCTATTCTGCCGCTGGCTGTGTTCACAGTGTTATACGCACTGTGATTAGCTTAGTGATTAGTGATTAGCTTGGCTTGCATGATATATGCGATATGAATCGCATGACGTCATAACCATAAGAAACAAAACTGGTTATCCACGCTTTGATAAGGATGTCAGGCTTGGACGTCAGTCGGAAATCCGGAAGTACGCTGGGGCCAGTGCAGCTAACACAAACATGAGACAGAACTGGAAATGCTCTTCGGTAGCATTTTCTTCATTTATTTTACTATGAACATCCTTTTGGCATGAAAACAATACGTTTTCAACACACACGCAAACGTTTTCCACACCATACGTCTTCTCATTAAATGGCATTTTGAATTCATGGCTTTAAGCTCTGCGCTGTCTATTCATCTGTCTTTTCTGTTCAAGGCGGCAATTCATTCCCAGCGTAATCTATCAGTTTCCGCAATTCCCGAGACATGGTTGGAATGTTGGCTGTGATATTGCAGAGTGCCTGTCGGGCTGCACGGAGTTGGCGACCGTCAACCGCTGGAACTCGACCAAATTGTCTACGTACCCCGATATAACACTTGCCGACAGCAATCTAGGTCGAACGACTACGATTTAAAGGAAATTGTTGCGCCCAGCGAGCCAAATTCGGCGGTTCGCCCCAGCGATTGCGCTCCAAAGTGTCGATATCGGCCGTCGCCCGGTGCGAAGTTGCCAATAGACATCCGGACTGCAATGATGGTATCCTGGAATACGCGCCAGGCTCGTCAACTCAGGCCACGCAAGCTCCAGTACAGGTGGGGTCTAACTCGGGGGCGCAGCAACAATTGCTGTGTGAGGAGGATACGGCCGTGACCGTTTCCTATCCCAGGTGGGGATCTGGACCCCAGTAACCCCATTTGTGGCGACGCTTTTGGTTATTTTAGCGAATTTTCTATACATTATTTATTGGCAATACGTACGTAGACGGCTGTTATTCTACCGGCCTGAACTTCCCCAAGTACACAAAGTAGTACCACTCCCCGCACAGGTAACCGCTGAGTGGTGAGCGACACCCCTCCCCGCACAGGTAACCGCTGAGTGGTGGGCGGTACCGCTCTCCTGCGAAGGCATCGAGTATCAGTTTCGACTCACAACATAAATTGACCCGATTACCGAGCGGAGCCGAGCGGCTCCAATAAGGCTGCGGCCCTATCACTCGCTCCGCCACCGAGTAATTTCAACTAATCGAGCTGACCGGTCGCAGCTCAGGCTGCGCACTAATTAATGCAGGCGCTCTGCGGGCGTGGTACGCTTAGCCACTGAATAGGTCAGAGCTGTGCGACGAAACTTGCGACACGCTCTCAACAAGATGCAAACAAACGGCGGGAGAGTTTTTTCCCTCTTGCATGTTGACCCTTGGTGGTCGTTCGGTTAAAATGCCACTTTGGCGAAAATACGCTAACGATACTTTTCATCAGGAACTAGGAGTGTTCACGAAGATGTTCAGTGCACCTTTGGTAATACATGTTTAAAAGATAATTCCGCATTAACCAGCTCAGCTAAGTAATTACGCTTCTTAGCTAATTCCTCTTTGGCAGCATCCGATGAAGACAAGTTTGATATTAAGTGTTCGACAGCACCTATCTGCCTTGACAAGGCAGGTCTGACCAGCACATGTCAGCACCTGACATCACCTCACAGCGCTTACTGGCAATCGCCCGGCAGGTCTAACACATGCTGCCATATCTGGTTCATTCTAAAAGTTCCCAGATCTGAGGGCTTTTGGTAAGGCAATACCACTGAATTATAAATAACTTGGAAATACAGTCGTGTTCCGATAAACAAAGCAAATGATCAAATATGTATCCCCAAAAAGCCATTACAATTGTGATTAAGATGTACTGTACTGGTATAACGGCACACATTATTACATGAACTATCCGCTAACCTGCTGCCAAATCTAGCTGAAGGCAAACTTTGTGAAAACGTATTTATGGCCGTTTTGATCACCTATCGTAGACATTCTTGGCTGGACAGTTTTGACTGCCTTCTGGATGTCAACTATATTTGCAGCGAATTAGTTGATTTCATCGAATAAGTTGCTCGTGTTCACCATTAGAGTGCACATTAATCACTACCTTAGTAGCTGCTTTGGACATACTTGGAGCTAGAGCATAACACGGATTAATACTTCAAATATTCATGTACAACGAATAAATAGCAGGCAAAATTAGGAGATACGGAAAGCTGCAGGCACCCACGGTACCATAAGTGAAATGCATCGACCTTGGGAGTTTTTGACCGGTCTCACTTCACTTCCTTTCCTACAGTTTATGTACCCGAGTCCACTATTGAACAAATCTTTCATATTTGTACGCACCGTCACATCCACATGAACACAGTAGTAGCATGATGTTGATTTCTGAAAATTATTTGTGGAGAATTACATGAAGGCAATCGCCAGCCCCAAATATATGGGGGCGGGACACACTCCATAGGGTCGCCATGCTAGACGTAGAAGCTATTGGGGGGAAAAGCCAACACTCAGGGGGTATTTTCCCCTCACAAGTATTGTAGAAAAGTCTTTTCTCCCTCTCTCTGATGGGGCAAAACTCTTCTGGCACGTTGATAGTTCTAGGGATTGACCTCGACGTTGGACGATATTAAGACCCCGGGAGTATTCATTCAATAGCTCTAAGCCTTCATTTCAGAGCTCTGATCTCACTTCTTGATACGCACATCCAAAGCCAGTATTTCCATATTGGGCTATTAGTCAAACAGTCAGCGGCCATGATGCTTGAGACGTTAATGGCGCAGCGTGATATATGCGTTAACAAGGTAGCTTCATTTTGACAGACAGGTGCAACTACTTCACATACGATCTCCGACTCTCAGGAAGAGTTGTCCGACGTACCTCGGTACCTTAATGTGGTGAGCCAGTGCGGCTGGCCAGCCCGGCTCGGCCAGCCGCGCCAGCGGTGACGTGTGCTCGCGACGAGCGCTCGGTAGTCAGAGACTCGCGCCCTCGCGGCACCGTTCGAGGTAACTCACAGTACGACACGTCACTGGTCACGTGATCAATCCACGTCACTACTGCGCCGCATGACCAGGGCGTCGGCCCCGGGTCGAGAACAATAGCGGACTACTGCAGGCGGGCGCGCTGTCTCGCTCAGAGACATCAGAGACAGCCTCTCTGATCTCAGCATCTCGGTATCCATCCGTGGGAACCGGTGCTGAGAGTGCATCTCGGCAGCCTCGCGCCGGACACGTGGGCTGCTCAGATAATGCCAACTCGGCAACTCTCGCGCTGCATGCAAGCAGCCGACGGATACGGGGCGCTGCAGCCCATCTGACATCACATCATCTGACGACGGCGGCAGCCGCTTCAGGGTACCGGAGGGGAAGGGTAGGTGCAAGGTCCAATGGTCGACCTCGGCTGGAGCGGTGGCTTGTCTAGTCAGCACCAGACAGGCAGGCGCCAGGTAGGTGCCGGAAACTTGTCGTGCCAGTCGAACTGTGGGGAGGAGGCTGAATTTATGGAATTAAGATGACCCAAAAACCAACTTTGTTACAACACAGCGCGCAGGTCCAAAATCGCGAATTGAATTCACAGGTCAATTCTGGGATCCACTAGACAGATCACGGCCAACATCAAGTTCCGCCGAAGAAGTGAAAATGAAGAAGTGATCACCATAGCGTTCGAAGTTCACTGAAGATTCTGCCAACAGTGTGGCAGATAAGGCGAGGCAACTGCCTGCCCACCTGTGTGTGCCTCTCGGGCACACTCGAGCATATGCCGCTCCAGTTCTCGAGAGCACTAGTCAGCCAGGCGCAGGTAGCCTGGTCCTCAGGGTGACATGGCAGCGCAGCTCGGGCGGCGCCAGCTGTGAAAGCGTCGCCATGAAGCGCAGCTCCGGATGGTCAGTGGTGTGGTCAGTCCCACTGGTCGAAGTCGCTGACAGTGCTGTAACAGCACCGTCTCGATCGCGGTCATCTCTCTGTGGCAGATTAGTGAGTGGTGACGATATGAACTGTTCAAGCTCAAGTTAGTCAAGCACTATCTCCTGTTGAACAGATGAAGTCAGCTTTCTCTTCACCGGGTGGAAGGCAGGAATGGTTAACTTGCGGTAGGTCTCGAGGACAAGACTCGGTTCGCAGGTGCGGATAGCAGATTGCGTGTTCATTTTAGCCACTACCTCAAAATTAATACAACATTTTTCAGGTAAAATCTCTCAATCCATACTAGCATTCATAATAGGTGGCACTACACACGTTGCGTCTCTGTTCCGTATAGGTGTCGCTACTTGCCTCAAGTTATTCCTAAGTTCCGATAGGTGGCACCACATATGACCTACCAAATTTTTATGTCAGATGGCGCTACTTGCGTCACGTAATTCTCACCATGGATGGCGCTATCTGCGCTCCGGTGTTCCTGTATAGGTGGCGTCACTGTAGGTTGGCACTGTCAGCTAGACAAAAATGTACACAAAAAAAACTCACTATGTGACCTGAGCAGTCAAGGTTCAGCGAAAATGCAAAGATTTGAGCAATGGGAACGATTTCTACCAGACATACTCTACAAACATTATCGCGTGTCTCACAGGACACCGGGGATCAGCATGAATCGTTGCTCTGTCATTGGACTCTAGTCTCGACAGTACTGAGTAGCAATCAGCTCAAACAGTCAGAGCTCTCTCAGGAGCTCAAGCAAACGGCTTAACCCAAGCTAAGTAGCCTACAAACCAAGTAACTTCTTAGTGCTCAGGCTAATCAAACCAATCTTGCATCGAATCCATATAGGCTGTGACATAGTAGTCCAGCAGCCTCTTGGTGCTCAAGTAAATCAAACTCGTCTTGCACCGTATCCAACATACATACGCACAAGCATACATGTTCCCAATATTTTGTTTCATCTGGCCGCAAGTGTTAACTAAATACAATAATTATGCCCTTGCACGGGCAAGAATCTCATTTTCCTCAAATAAAAATACTTCAAATAAATAATAGCCAAAAGCAAAATCAATTCTGTAATATTGAATTCCCTTGAAGGCGAATTATTCAAGTCCCAAAAATATTTGTATATGACTGTCCTATTTAATTATCAGCTATTCCTATCATTAAATTATTTTCTAAGTAGGTGCCCTCTATTTTTAAAGTGCATCGGAGTTCCTTATAATACTATGGTTTCAGATGAATTTCATTTCAATAATTTTATATTACTCTAGGCTCATTTAATTTTCATTTCAATTATTTGAGCCTCTCATAAAATTAATTATAATTCTTCAAAAATGGTTTGATATTTTCCTCAAACCATGAGCTCGTATCTCGAGCCGTATTTAAATAATACTGTTGGCTGGCATTACAACTTATTTAATCAAGTTATCATTTTCCAAAATTATTCGTCTTTAATCAAGCAACCATTTTCCAAAATCATTCTCACAAATATTAGCCTTCACTAATTATATGTTTCAATTTCGAATCAGAGTCCACACAATCATTTACAAGTATCGCATACAACGAACAGTAGGCAAAGCGGTATTATAAAATTATACAACACTTTCTAGTAGTGGCCAAAATTTAAACAGGTGTTTTGGCAGGATTTCGGGAATGCCCGGACTCACGGTTTTACTTCTGAGCAGGCTTCAGATGTGAAGACGGCTGTAGCGATGAATTTTCATTGAAGCCTCTGGCTTCCTCTGGTACGGCAGTCTGGTAACAGCAGTTGCTCCTCTCAGACGATGGCTTCCTGTTTTTGACTCAGGCACCATGATTAGATTCAATCCTGAATTATCGGCATTTTTTCAGGCATTTACTTGAATCATCCCGGGTATGGGTCACGTCAACCATCAGTTGTAACCTGATCCGGTCACGGACTACCAGTTGTAGAAAAGTCATTTTCTCCCCCTCTCTGATGGGGCAAAACTCTTCTGGCACGTTGATAGTTCTAGGGATTGACCTCGACGTTGGACGATATTAAGACCCCGGGAGTATTCATTCAATAGCTCTAAGCCTTCATTTCAGAGCTCTGATCTCACTTCTTGACACGCACATCCAATGCCAGTATTTCTATATTGGGATATTAGTCAAACAGTCAGCGGCCATGATGCTTGAGACGTTAATGGCGCAGCGTGATATATGCGTTAACAAGGTAGCTTCATTTTGACAGACAGGTGCAACTACTTCACATACGATCTCCGACTGTCAGGAAGAGTTGTCCGACGTACCTCGGTACCTTAATGTAGTGAGCCAGTGCGGCTGGCCAGCCCGGCTCGGCCAGCCGCGCCAGCGGTGACGTGTGCTCGCGACGAGCGCTCGGTAGTCAGAGACTCGCGCCCTCGCGGCACCGTCCGAGGTAACTCACAGTACGACACGTCACTGGTCACGTGATCAATCCACGTCACTACTGCGCCGCATGACCAGGGCGTCGGCCCCGGGTCGAGAACAATAGCGGACTACTGCAGGCGGGCGCGCTGTCTCGCTCAGAGACATCAGAGACAGCCTCTCTGATCTCAGCATCTCGGTATCCATCCGTGGGAACCGACGCTGAGAGTGCATCTCGGCAACCTCGCGCCGGACACGTGAGCTGCTCAGATAATGCCCACTCGGCAACTCTCGCGCTGCACGCAAGCAGCCGACGGATTCGGGGCGCTGCAGCCCAACTGACATCACATCATGTGACGACGGCGGCGGTCGCATCAGGGTACCGGAGGGGAGGGGTAGGTGCAAGGTCCAAAGATCGACCTCGGCTGGAACGGTGGCTTGCCTAGTCAGCACCAGACAGGCAGGCGCCAGGTAGGTGCCGGAAACTTGTCGTGCCAGTCGAACTGTGGGGAGGGAGATGAATTTATGGATTTAAGATGACCCAAAAACCAACTTTGTTACAGTATATACAACAACACCCCTGCCTAGTAGTACTATGCTTCAGCAGGGGACGTATTCCACAGATAGCTCCAATTGTGTCCATCCTACTTTCGACTCTATCTCTTTGAGCCATGCATAATTAGCGCGCAAGTACTCATTCCATGCAGGATGCATGGAAGCATAGTTGTATTCGGATAAATAATGAAATCCAACAAAGATATCTCGTTTTCCGGTGCCGACATCCGCCCCTGCTGTGCACAAGTAGCCACACGGATCTGCATCGCTATCTTAGGGAACAAAGGGTCGCTTCAGCTATCGCAGGAAACAACAAGGTCGTTTTCACGAACATCAGTGACGGGCGGGCAACACGAAAAATCATCCCATATTGCATTAGTTCTTACTTCAACCATTGCAGTAAATACACATTTGCATGCATCAATGGCAAGTGAACCATCAGATATAACTAAAGCATAAATGCATGACAGTCGGAGTATGATGCCATACGATTATGTAGCATTACTAAGGCTCCAATATGTTCCTCAGTTTGCGTCGGTTAACTTTTCGACTTTTTGAAGACGTGGATGGCTAGAGTTTTGTCGAGATGATAAGCTTGCGCCACATTCCGGGGTCATTGGAAGACATTTTCCCGAGAAATAGGGGGAGAGAGAAATTCACCGTTCGCGCATACTCACCTCAACCAATCGAAAACTGGTCACTACAGGGTAACGCAGGGGACGACGGGGTTCTATTTTATTACATGCAGTGGTGCTTGGCTGTTTACCTGTGGTATGTCGCCGTCTCGGTGTCCATATCCTACCTGCTTTTTATTC
Organism: Ashinkailepas kermadecensis; assembly: GCA_034440615.1. Taxonomy (NCBI): domain Eukaryota; kingdom Metazoa; phylum Arthropoda; class Thecostraca; family Neolepadidae; genus Ashinkailepas; species Ashinkailepas kermadecensis. Next base: position 68,552 of record JAOTOM010002287.1, on the reverse strand, counting down.
ACAATAATTTCACTGCATGCTTGAATCCACGAGGCTATGTGACCCAATTAACCATCATCATTATATCTCAGTTGTGAAATTATCCGTCTATGCTGTCCATTTTATCGACGTTTCTCAGATTATGTGTTCATTTGTATTGTCCTTTCCCGATAGCGAACTAGCACACACGTCTCAAGTGTCATGCTGGTCTACCGGCTACAGCCCACCAATGCACTGGCCCCCAACTGAACTGTCCCACCAGTAGCCCGCTGCATTAACGCTGGACCGTCTCTCCAGCAGCCCGCCACTGCACTGGCTCCTAACTGCCTCTCTGGTGCGTTTCAGGAATGGATCGACCACAAGTTCATGTGGGACCCAGACGAATACGGCGGCGTTACGGAGCTGTACGTACCTGCTGAACACATCTGGCTGCCCGACATTGTTCTCTACAACAAGTCAGTGCCGTCGGCAGCCATCCGTTCCCCAAATGTTGTGCGCAGCGATATTCTTGTGACGTGGAGCGAGAGAGTTTTTGGTTGACAATACGCATTAGCGGATCGATTAAAGTGCGGATTCTGTACGGATGCGAACGTGCGACGCTGGGAATGTTAAATGACGTAGTTTTATCGCAAGGCATGACGTGAGCCTCGAAGCGGGAACACCGTTTGGTGTTCACCGAGCTGTAATACGTGAATGCCATACTCCGGTACAAATCATTGGAAAGTAATGGAAAACTTCGCAACCCGATGTCACATTTGTCAAACTTCGAAGGTAGGTGTGGCAGGTGTGAAGCTGACTTTGACAGAGCTACAGAAGCTTTGAGCAAAATCGTTCACCTCGTCAGGTGTACCCAGTGTGTATGCGAAAGGAAAGAAATATGTGCTAAGGGGCCTGGCTGCATACTCATAAAACAATCCTCAATTTTGTTTAATAGCTAACACAAATGATTCCTAAGGAACCGATACATTTGCCTAGCTGTTTTGCACTTGCCTTTGACAGCCCTGGAGCCGTATAAAGAGCATCATTCCAGAGCTGCATCAATTTTCAGAGAACGAACAATATACCGAAAACACTAGCCTGGTAGATACAACTACATCACTTCAGATGTACTTCTGCAAGTGATGCAAGTTAGCTAAGTGATGCAAATGAGTTAACACGCGCACTGGAGGGGGGGGGGCGAAATCCGCCCACCCCTCCGGTTTTTCGCAAATAACTGCAGATTTTACCGGTCGATATACGCAATTTTCGGTGTACCTGCCTAGAAATGAACGGCACGTCGTTTAAAGCAAGACAAATTGAAATCGGCCGAAAATTTTTCAAGTTAGGGGCCGCTAAAGTCAAAAAATGTTTTAGCGCCAAACAACCAAAATCGGCGCTGATGCGCTTCCAGTATACTGACAAAAGGGAAGTGTTCTAGGCAACACTAGCGACTCGTTTGATGCATATTGATATGCTGTATAGTTTCAAGGTCATGTTAGGTCACCAAGGTGAAGTCAGGTCAAGTTCATGACAGGTTAATGGAACCAAACTTGATCAACTGGAATGTTGCCATAAATGCACTACTGGTTGTCATTTGTACTGTTTGTCATTGCGTTTCCATACTTTATTCATGTACTTCACTCCCTTCTTCACGAAGCCGATTGCTCCGAGCTGCCCGACGGAGCAGTCGGGCGGGCGGCCGGTTCCGGTAACTGGAACAGGTAACTGACCTGATAAAGTGGTGCTATATAGGTGACCTGAGGTCAAATGTTGGGTCTAGCATCTGCATTGCATCATTAGTAATGTCCAAGACATCATTCATGCCCATTTTTGAGCATTTAAACACAATCACAGCGATCCATAACGATGACAAGCCAAGCCACGCAAAACCGGAAAATTTTGTCAATCTGACCTCATTTGACCTTGAAGATATTGACCTAAGGTCACGAAAATTGTACACAATAGAGGTCACTACCGTGCTCATCCACCCTGCGAATTTCGTTCCTCCAGCTTTACTAGGAGCCGAGATCTTAGGGGGGGGGCGGAATCCGCCCCCCCCTCCAGTGCGCGTAATTCTCAGAGGCCCTCCAGGGCGCGTGTTAAGTGACGCAAGTGAGTGTTCAGACGGCGTTATCCGAACCGCGCATGTTCTGCTTCGCAGTGTTCCATCGCAGGATGCGACATTCTGTCTGTATCCGGGGCGCCAACTCCCATAGTCGTAGGTTCTCAGAGTTACGGACCTACAGAGAACTAGATGGCTACCAAGTTACCAAGTGGTGTGGCTCATAGTTCACTAGGCGTGAAGGCTTGGAAGAATGTAGCAAAGTATCAGGGGAAATAGTCTAAATTTTCAAGAGTCTGAAACAACAGAAGCAAGGGCTCAGAAAATGTCCATCATCTTCCAAGACTAAGCATACTTATATAGAAGTCCTGTAAGTGCGCACTTAACCCACACCGGAGCAGTAGAGCTGGTCCTGGTGCGCTCATAAAGGAGAACCTCACCTCGATATTCTTCCCTTAGCTGTGTCCCCGTGTTGGAGAATTCGCCCCCTCCCTGATATTTGTAATTTGTATGCGTGAGGTTAGATGTAGCCTTAAAATACTTGCATATAGATATATATTAGGCTTGGCAGATGATGGAAATGTTCTGAGTCCGCCAAATGATAGCTGAATATGTTCAAACTTGCCGGCCCTCTGTCTGCCAGAGTGTGCCAATGGTTGGCCAGCCGACGGCTCCTCGTGACCTCCGCCGGGTGTGACGGGCTGCATTGTACGGCACCCGGCCAGTCAGGTACGGATGCCCCGGCACTCAGGAAGTCACTGAGTAGAGTGTCCGCCGGAGTGGACCCTTTTGCGGTATAGCTTTGAACACGGCGATATTTGTTTTCTGAATGTCCTTTTTAAAGAGGTGTACATGATGCTATGCGCTTCGAAGTAAAGCTCCACCAAAATGCAACTAGTTTACGGAACACGAGTTTTGATTTTCGAATTATGCTTCATGATCAATGACGATCACAGGGAGGTACGTTCGAGGCCACCCGCAACACTTTTTGTTCGCAGCCGCCAAGGTTGACGCCTGGATATATGCATACTATATTTTTATTTTGTGACGGAAGTTTATTACATTAGAAACTATGGTGTCATAATTATGGTCAGTGGCGGTTCCAGGGAGGTAAGACTGTGGGTGTGGCATATTGAATGCAACGACCTATATAATGAATGCATCGAGCTCCGAAAGGCGTTGATGGCGAAGCTAACTTCCGGCGGTAGCCTTCGCATCAACTCAGGCAGCCAAGTATATGCTGAAACTTGCCGGCCGCTGTCGAGCTTGCCGTATGTTCGAGCTTGCCGGAAACTGTCTGTCACAATGCGCCGTTGGCCGGCCGAAGGCACCCTCGTGACTTCTGCCGGGTGTGGCGGATTATGTCGCACGGCCGCCGAGCAGTGAGGTGCGGAAGCGGCCGGCACTCAGGGAGTCACAGAGGAGTTCTCTGTGAGAGTTGACTGCCACGCTACGCTGAGGTAGAGAGTCGCTTTGAGTCTTCGTCGGGCAGGTGGGCACGCCAGTCGCCCGCCAGAATGCCACTCGTCGCCCGCTGCCGAGTCCAGTTAAGTAAGTATAAATATAAGTAAGTATACAGTCCATATGAAGTAAGCTACCTGCAAGCGGCACGTTCGAACCAAGTCTGCACCAGCTCGGCGGCAGAAGAACATGGTAACCGCGGTCCAGACAAGATTACACCAGATAGCACAAGCCACAGACGTCTGGGGCTCCCAGTTGGAGCACCAACGTCTACGCACCTTGACATGATTCCACGGTATATCTGTCCCGGTTTATGTGTCTGACTAGACGACTAAAAATTGTAATCTGCAGACAGATCGTGTCAGTAGCAGGCTACTCTGAGTTTCCGAGATGTAGAGAGGGCAAGATGGAAAACGTAGGTTCATCATTTTCTTGCCTAGCACCCACTTGTCTCTTTTTAGCGTTTATGATGATCAAAATACACATGAAGAGCAAATTGAATGAATAGCTAAGATGATATACTAAGACGATATACTAAGATGACTAGCTGAGTGCACAAATCGTTACGGCTAACACAAGAGGCCATCCAACTATTAGTTTTAGAGTACCATAATTGTTCGGTGGACAGCACACAAAACTATCTCAAATTTATGATCACTACCTTGCGATAAAATATTTGCCCTGCATGCGTAGCTTGTAGAATGACACTTTAATAACAACACAGACACTCATGTATGACATTCGGAGCGAGGGAAGCTGAGATTCCAGTTGAAGAAATTAGCTTAAATATCTTCTGTGTATTTGGTCCATCACAGAGCCCATGTCAATTGCTTGAACTTTTGAATATGTGAGTTGATATATGCTGCCACGACGATTCGGTTGTGCTAAATTGAAGGTAATCTAAAGTTCTTTTAGATATCAAGGGACGTAATTCACAAATACGCACGGGAATCCGGCTGAGCCAACCGCGCGAAACGTTTGGCTGAACCAAAAAAAGGCAAACAAACAAACAAACAAAGAACAGCATCCTGCCTGGCACAACATCTCATCACGTGATGCCTTTTCTATGCAAAGGCTGCCTGTCAACTCTCGGATTCGGTAGAACGCGAGGTAATAAATATAAATTAGAATAAATATTGCCTAGTAAAGAATGGCCGTGTCCGCTAAAGGCAGGCGAAGGTTTTCACACGGCTTTGAACAATTCAACACAAACACTTCATTCAGCTCTGAGACGTTCAATGATGAAGTGGGTTATCATCCATCAACAGATGAATCACACAGTTGCTGAACGATGCCCGATTGAGTTACAGATTTCCCATTCCCAAGCTAACAAGGTATGCTTATTGGACTGCTGATCATGTTCCTTTTGTTAACCACCAATCCGTTTTCGACAAACGGAGGAAAATCATAAGTGGAGTGTAGCAGGCGAGGGGCAGCGCTATGAACTTGGTATCGTGAAGTACGTAAGCAGTCGGTAAAACTCAGAGCAGCAGCACCGTGAAATGGACCACGTGAATATCAATGGCCGAAAGTCGGCGTGTTTCGGATAAACAATTCGACGTTCCAGGATAATCGGCTTACATGACAGAACTGCGAGGGTGGACTTGGCACATCGACTATAACACATCAGACTAGAAATCAAAAAGCACAATGGAATTCGTGACAGGCAAAATAGCGACGCGGCTATCGCTACGGCTGTCGCGCGATGGCAGCAGAGGCCATCGACCACGTAAAGTGATATTCTGCCATTTTAGCTGAAGTCCGGAATGCTCCCGAACTCTTGCACCATTTTAGCGGAAATTCGAGTGGCAGCTTCATTGCTGACAAATATGGTTACTTCATCACAGCAGTGCGATAGCCTAAGCACTTGACCAGCAATTTGTGTCCGCTACATTCAAGGCTACTGTCAAATTGCAATCCGATACCTTCCCCCACTAACGCAAATAGGGGCGCCGAGAGAGGGCATCTCTGCTGGGGCGGTCGGGTCCGATATGACCGGGTCCGGTCCTGGTAATCTGACTGTTTCCGTCAGACAAGGTCAAGGGCTTTGACTGACCGGGACCGGCCTGGTTTCGCACAGCCTAGTCTGGTACAGAAACGGGCATCGTCCGGGGAGGAGAAGTTGATGTGCAGCATCAGAAGTAAGCAGCGTCCCTCAGAGCGACAGACACATTTTGACAAGAGACGTCCGAACCAGGAGAGTTCCAGCAGAGGGTGGTGCGACACGGGGTGGTACCGCAGCGGCCGGCGCTGCAGGGATGTCACAGCAGGGGTACCACAGCAGAGGGTATCGCCGCAGGAACACTACACAGTAGGGGTGCCAGGACAGTGTCGCATGATAGTGTCGGGACATTGCTATGGGGTACCGCGGCAGAGTGTATCATCGCAGGGACATCAAAGCACACTGTGATAATACGATGCAGAAACTGGCCAGACATCATTACCCACAAAGTATGTTAGTTACAAGGACGATTTTTATCTTATTCGAACGAGCGTCAAATTTTGAACATACTGAGAGGCGCCATGTCTCAAAGATTGCTTAACCCGGGAATGCCAGATATCATACTTGCCGCAGGGAACGGAGCATTCCTCACCGGCTATAATCCAATTTTGTTCTCCTCAAACATCTCGCGAACCAATTGACGTAGACAGCTCAAATTGCACAAACACCTACACTAGTACCAATAGTACTCTGGTTAATAATGAACATCCGGCCATGCATGGTGACGTCATAATGACGGTCATGGCCCTCATATATTTGATAATTATGAGCAACACTTGTTATGTGAGCATTACGCACTGTAAACGTGACCGATTGTTACACAATATATATTCAATATCTGCATGTCCTAAGTTGAAGGCATAACGCAAAAATATATTACAAAGACGTGACTCACATGTCAAGTCGGCACATATAATTGAGAGTGTGACCTCACAGTCGCTCAGTCCCAAATGCAACACGATACACCTGTTGGAAAATACATGCTCGAATGTACGGTACTTCTTTCGAACGCATGCTAAAATGCTGTAGCCTCGAGGTGCAACCATGATTTTCTTTTAGAGGGGGGGGCTACCCAAACAATGGGAAGAAGCAGAGAAAGCTTTCGGTCCGCTGCGCACGTGAAAAGTTTCTGCTTTTGCGCGGTGAAAATCGGAAAATTTATGATTTGATCTAATGCATTTCTGATTGCTAAGGGGCAGGGGGCCCTCTCCTTTAGCTGCGCCTCTACTGTAGCTGTCCTTAGGAATACACATCACAAAAGATCAGAACCAAACACGTTACATAATAAGCCCACAGTTACGACCAATAGCTTACATTTAGCTAAGGAAGGCTTTAATATATTTATATTTCGGGTAGCACTCTCCTTTGGCCTCGTACACCTTCACATTGACGGGCAGGATGTCTATCTTCGCCGCAACATTCGTCACTCGCCAAACCATACGGTAGCCGTCAGCATAGCATGGACAAGTCAGCTGACACACACATTGCCAGCGCTCATTCTCCTGACACGCACTCGGGCTGGCTGACTCTAGAGCTTCTAAAACCCGGGGAATCCTGCTGGGCCGATTCGGTGATGCTCCCACCTGTCGCAGCACGAAAGCCGCGTCCTCCATGCCTTCAACACGAGCACTTTTCCTGGCAACCTCCACGAGCTGCAGATAATTGTGCTGTTCAGCAACTATTCAGGATGCCGGACGCTGAGAACGGGAGCTAAGCTGATCGTAAATTCCAACCGGTCGAACGCGCGCTCCCTCCACGGCCCGTCCCGGATGCTCACCTGGGAAATACATCTCAGGAATTTTCTTCGTAACCAACTACAAGCTATGATTCAACAAATGATCAATTTACTGCCACGTCCAGACGTCTGCACTGGCTAACAAGTCTACTAAGTCCTCTGCTGACGAACACCTCCATGTTAACTGTACGCAACTTCTCACCACAATGACCCGAAACTTACAGGAAAGGACAGCTCCCTTATGAAAAACGCTCAATGCGTGACCTATCTCGACTCAGTCGCCTCGTCGGTTAAGGAAATGCTTTGCATAGGGACCGCTGGATTAGGCTGTCCGGTCAAAACGGCCCGGTGATCGGAGCGTCGCGGCACCCGGCTCGGGATTGCTCGGACCGGCCTACCGGCATACAATTGATCACTGTGGGTGTAGGCGCAGCTGGGCACAGGGACCGGCCTACCGGCATACAATTGATCACTGTGGGTGTAGGCGCAGCTGGGCACAGGGACCGGCCTACCGGCATACAATTGATCACTGTGGGTGTAGGCGCAGCTGGCCACAGGGACCGGCCTACCGGCATACAATTGATCACTGTGGGTGTAGGCGCAGCTGGCCACAGGGACCGGCCTACCGGCATACAATTGATCACTGTGGGTGTAGGCGCAGCTGGCCACAGGGACCGGCCTACCGGCATACAATTGATCACTGTGGGTGTAGGCGCAGCTGGCCACAGGGACCGGCCTACCGGCATACAATTGATCACTGTGGGTGTAGGCGCAGCTGGCCACAGGGACCGGCCTACCGGCATACAATTGATCACTGTGGGTGCAGGCGCAGCTGGCCACAGGGACCGGCCTACCGGCATACAATTGATCACTGTGGGTGTAGGCGCAGCTGGCCACAGGGACCGGCCTACCGGCATACAATTGATCACTGTGGGTGTAGGCGCAGCTGGCCACAGGGACCGGCCTACCGGCATACAATTGATCACTGTGGGTGTAGGCGCAGCTGGCCACAGGGACCGGCCTACCGGCATACAATTGATCACTGTGGGTGTAGGCGCAGCTGGGCACAGGGACCGGCCTACCGGCATACAATTGATCACTGTGGGTGTGGGCGCAGCTGGGCACAGCTGAAACATATATGGAACACATAGTCGAAGAATCGCTGTTTTCATTGGTATTGGTCTCTATGTGTGCGCTGTTGTGCAATTGGAGAAAAGATGAACTTGGAGGTACTGAAACTTCGAACGAATATTGTAATGACTTATTGTTTGATCAAATATAGCACATTGTGAGCCGTTTAATACCTCTTTGAATTGCTTTCGCAATGAGAATATTCTCAGCTATCGCTTCATGTCTCACTTCCCAGGGTTTTCAGGAGTCTTACATTTACCGGTTGTGAAACTCCGACAACATATGCATAAATGTGCATGTTCTTTCTTTCTATGTCAAACCTTGTCCAAATTATCCCCCCAAAAAAACTGCGACCTGGTGTGCTTCAGACATCTGCTTATGCAATGGGAACACAGAAATTGGTTACAAAAGTAGTCAAGAACTGCATATCTGACCAGTTTTATTCCTTGAGTTATCACATTGTGAACAGTAGTGGCACAGCACAAGAGGGTGTCGCTGCATGGACATCAGTGGAGGCACCATAGCAGAGGATGTAGTAGCAGGGATAGCACTGCAGGGGTACAATAGCAGTGGGTGTCACTACAGGGGCACTACATGATGGATGCCGCAACGAAGGGGAACGGTAGGGACATCACATAAGGGGTATCACAACGGACAGTATCGCAACAGAGGTGGAGATGCCATGACAGGGTAACCACAGCAGAGTGCCACTGCAGGTATGTTATGGCAGCGAGACCAACAGTAGTAGTCGTTGCGACATGTAGAGAGAGAGAGAGAGAGAGAGAGAGAGAGAGAGAGAGAGAGAGAGAGAGAGAGAGAGAGAGAGAGAGAGAGAGATATATATATATATATATATATATATATATATATATATATATATATATATATATATATATATATATATATATATATATATATATATATATATATATATATATATATATATATATATATATATATATATATATATATATATATATATATATATATATATATATATATATATATATATATATATATATATATATATATATATATATATATATATATATATATATATATATATATATATATATATATATATATATATATATATATATATATATATATATATATATATATATATATATATATATATATATATATATATATATATATATATATATATATATATATATATATATATATATATATATATATATATATATATATATATATATATATATATATATATATATATATATATATATATATATATATATATATATATATATATATATATATATATATATATATATATATATATATATATATATATATATATATATATATATATATATATATATATATATATATATATATATATATATATATATATATATATATATATATATATATATATATATATATATATATATATATATATATATATATATATATATATATATATATATATATATATATATATATATATATATATATATATATATATATATATATATATATATATATATATATATATATATATATATATATATATATATATATATATATATATATATATATATATATATATATATATATATATATATATATATATATATATATATATATATATATATATATATATATATATATATATATATATATATATATATATATATATATATATATATATATATATATATATATATATATATATATATATATATATAGAGAGAGAGAGAGAGAGAGAGAGAGAGAGAGAGAGAGAGAGAGAGAGAGAGAGAGAGAGAGAGAGAGAGACGATGCCGCTTATCGTGAACTGTTGGCGTGACAAACGCTTCCCAGTTGTCATGTGCCTTCACGGGATGCCATGAGCCATCTCCAATCTCGTTAGCATTCTAGGCACTCTGAAATTGAGAGCATCTGTTCTGGTGGCAAGCCATTGATGACGTTCCTGTCTTTGGAAACTCGAGCTCGTCGAATGTTTCGCCAAGACCCTCCAATACCGACACACTTTAAGATGGAATCTTGATGTGCCAGCCTCTCCCATTTGTTCTCACTCATTCAGCTTTAGCACTTCTGGGCCCTCTGAATAGTTCCACGGCAGTTCCACCAATCCGACTAATGGACATGGAGAGGCGGATTCCACCAAGGTGTATTATACCGCAATTACCAGGTCTGGCAACAATTTGAAGGGCAATGCCAGTCAAGTAGTAGTTTTGCACATGTTGGGTACTCGAGGTCAAATTACGAACATCTGCCTCATCTTATCAAAGCCAACGTCAGCCAACCTGGGCGAGCCGTGACTGGACATGACATTACCGATGTCAATAGGTTGCATAAAACCAGGTAATGATCATTCGCGAGAAGCGTAATCATGATGACAGCAAAGACACGACAATATAATCACGAATGATTCAGGTGTTGGCTGTCGAATCGGATAGTCGGCCAAGCACATCCAAGGCCGGATACAGGGCGAGCGCCCACTGTATCCGCGCTGGGGGCATTTGTCCCATCCCATGGAAAAGTAGGCGCCCCTCCCTGGAGACCCGAGTGCACCCCGCTCAACGAGTTTTTTTTTGCCAGAGGTGCTCCTCTCAGAGAAATAGATGATCCCATGATACAAAAGGCTTCAGTATGATCCAGTTAACACCCCCCCCCCTCCAATCCCCACCTCAACAAATGTAAAAAAAAAACTCAACAAACCAAAGGTGGCTCTCCAGTGACTTCCGCGGTGGCGCTCCTCCGAGGAAATGGCGCCCCTGCAGATCAGCCCCCCCCCCCTCCATCATGAAGATTCCTGGATCCGCTCCCTAGACACATCTGACTAGTGTTTCTGGATTGGCAACATTGAAGCGCATCAACAACAACGTCATACACATTGGCACCATCTTCATACCAACATAAGGCTCCTGATAGCGCTCAGCGAACGAGGCAAAGTGTCAAGAGTGCAGCATAGTCGAACATCGGTGCATATCAGACATAGGCGCATTGTCTTGAGTGTCTAAACAGTCACGCACCTTCAATCATACATGCAGGGCTGAGGTGATTTTGGATGCGAAACATTCACCAAGTTGCATCGCTGAAAGGCGAAAATACAGATCGGTCGTCCCTCCCGGGACTCAAGCCGGATTCCCCGAGCACTAATCAGTCGAGATACAGACGGGCTACGGAGAGGGATGGTAGCCGCGGGCGGAGGTGCCAAGTCTATTGTTGCTGCCGGTGAGCGGCAATGTCGCCGGAAATCAATTGTTTTAGCAACGATTGAGAGTAATTCTGGACAAATATTGTGATGATAGGTGATGAAGATCAAAATTAAAAGCAGATTTGGATGTCGGGAAATTTAGAACTTGAAATGCTGCATGCTGCATACTGTGGAATGCTGTTGGTTGTAGGTTCACCGCCAGTGGAAAATCCGGCGCAAACCTCTTTGCTTCAGCAAGGATTAATCAAATTGATGAAGAATACCGAGATACAATTCGCTAAGATCAAAATTAAAGGAGCACATCTGAATTAGAAAGCGAGACGTTATAAGACAGCCATATTGCAGCTTCAAAGGCGTGACGGTCGAGCCGGGCCCTGTCGGGATAGACCGTTCAGATGAACTCTCGCACCATATGCACAGCAGTGGACTCGCCGAGACAGGCCGCACCGTTCAGATGAACTCTCGCACCACATACACGGCAAACTTGGCTTGGTGGATTTTTAGCCCGAGCAGTTATGCACCGCGCCGGGGTTACACCTTTTTACCAAGATCGCCAATTGAATCGGTGATGAATCTGATGAATGAATGAATGAATCGGTGATATGAGCGGTCTTGGCAATCCAGGCACGGTATTACGGAGGCGTTGCGAAAGCCACAAGCTGATGCAACTTATAAAAGGATAGCTCACCATGAAAAATATATCGCATTTTTATACGTGGACTATGTAGGGGTGTAGTTAGAATGTATCAAAGGATTGGAACACATTTGGCGAAGTTGAGGACCGAATTTGGAGCCGAAAGATATCAATCCAAAAAAGCGCAAGGTGAACGGAAAATGGGGCAGAAATCGTGGCTATCGGCCTGGTTGCCCATGATATGATGAGCTCACTCATATTTCTCGGCAATTTCCGGGTGCGGCTGTTTGGTCTGATTTATATGCGAGAGTGGATTCCGCTCTCCCGGAGACCTTGAGAACGTGCCATCAGATCTTTCTGCAAGATAACACAAGCGAATTATCGTGGCAACGTGTATCAAACCAGCGCGTCAAAATGTGGTGTCCCTTTTCCCACATCAATTTGACATGTTGTGTGAAGATTGTGAGGTCCGGTCATCCACGGTCACCGAGTTAGTCAAGGTCAAGTGAGGTCACCTCCAGAAAGTTCAACCAGTCGTCACGCCTTAATGGGTAAAAACATTTGAATGAAACTTTCAGCGTTTACTTATCTTTAGGGACGCCACGAAACGCATCAGATAAATTTTTGTTTTGTTTTTCTTTTCTCAAGTCTTATTTGTTTTGTATATTTGCCCATTAGGGTTAAAATGGAAGATTTTGTCTAAAGTAAGCACTTTATAACTCTACTTAAAGGCACATTTCTCGGTGCGCGCATTTGTACCATTATAAAGGTACAAATGAAAAAATTGAACACTCAAAATTCTGCTAATTTCGAAAATATTTTTCTTTCATTTTTGGGTCGGCAAGCATTCTAGGACCATGGTCGATATCGCCTGCCTTTTCTGATTCCAAATAAGTATTGTTTTAAAAATATATCCCAAAACGAACTCCTCAGTGCCAGAATGTTGTCAGTTCATTGTCAGTTCATTGTCATGTTCATTGTCAGTTGCCAGTTGTGACAAGATAACCCCCAGTGACATCACTTTTTTAGGGGAAGCATTGACGTGGTTTCGGGCCCTACTCGTCGAGCACTTTGCGATGACATCTCTCTGGTTTTTGTGCGACGATTAGTTTGGAGATTAAGAGGGGTATGTAATAACGCCCCTCCCCTCCCTAGACAGGGTGTGAGGATCTGACAGGAAAGACGGGGTAGGTGCATGGTTCTGACCGGGCTAAACAGTATTTTTGCCATTTTGTTCGGATACCAATTAAGTTCATGACACGTATCTATCCGCAAAGCAATAAAGAGGCTGGATTAGGCTATTTTAGTGATATTTAAAAAAGAAAATGTGATTTGAAATGTTTGAGGATATTTTTCTGACAAAAAAGATCGGGCTACGTTCGGTTATCTTAACATTTCAGATTATCGTTTATTGTATTACGCACATGTATTATTTTGTCCGCCAACTAACAAGTACGCATTTGCGCCGCAAATGAGTGGTCACATCGTCTACACTATGTTACGAAATGTGTTATTGCAATATTTTCACAAAATGTTACATCCAAACAAAAATTATAATTTACCGGTTAAACTGTTACTGACCATCAGGCATTCGGAACTAACCACCATGCTTTATAATATACTGTTTAATTATCGAACGAAGTTATTCCTGGATCCATGCAGGAGTTATTGCAGGAGAGTGAACCTATTCTGATATGCTCCAAATGCATTGCGGGATGAACTATTTTTTCCCACCTGATCATGAGGATAAACAATGCAGAAAAGTAGCCAAAAAAATGCATCACTGGGGGATTGATGTTGCGACTCGTCAGATATGACTTTGGTTCATAGTTGGGTATTTGCATGACAATATTTTGATTACATGTGTGAATATCTCAAGAGATGATGATAATAATAAGGAACATATGTCCCATCGTTCATCAATACAAACTTGTGAACTGCATCTCATAAAATTGACGTCAGTGTATTACGAGCCATAAATAATACTTTTATTTAGTCAGTATGATGACTGCTTTCCAAGAGAAGGAATTGACAAATTGCGTTACACTAATTTGCAGTGTTGCAACATCTTCTCGCAGAGTATAAACAATGCAGCACATTGCTTCCCACACTGATTATTTGCGGAGGCCAAGGTTTCCAGGAATCGGCTGCAGTTTTAAGTTTTCAACTGCAATTTTGCTATTCATGTACCTGTATCTTATGTTGCCGCCTCAAGTGGAAGAGCAATCCTTCATAAAAAGTTGAATTAATGATTGGAAACCATTCTTCAATCCAGAAAATCAGTAAAATTCCAATTGTTTGTCAAAAACTGCTTGGATGATAAAATAATTCCTCGGAAGTTGATCTGCTTGCCAAGCGATTTTGAACCCCAAATATTGGTGGACATAAATGTCCTTATTGATGCAAACCAAGCTGGCTCGTTTAGTATGTGCCTAAAAGTGTATAAAATGTATCGTGAAATTCACCTTCACGTGAAATTGAAACCATGAATATCATGTAATATTTTGTTCCTTCATTCCTGTCGGATCCCATGTGAGAATGTAACTTTCGTTTAGGTATGGGGTGGAGGCCTGTGTACTTTAGGTATTGCCGGTGCAACACCAATAACACTTTTGATGTTATCATCCAATGCCAATAGTTTGCAAATGTTACTTCAAAGTACTACCCAATGCTGATTTGCATTCCATGAATTTCCAGAGCGCACCAAACTTCGCATAATGAAAGAGATAAGTGTTGCACGACGTATGAAAGTGAACCAGACCTTCTTTATTGATGGAAACGCCTGTATATTTGGTTCTTGCAATGCAACACTAAAAATTGACACGACTAAGCATTCAGTTTGTTTATATTACATGTTTCAGGAAACACTAAGCGTCCAGGGATGTATCTACACTAAGCTACTGACCGGATATCTCTATTGTGCTTAGAACAAAAGTTAGTGGCGAAATCGAGGTCCCCTCTCGCAATGCGAGAGCTAGAAAATTGTCCCGTACTGCCAGGGTTAATACCAGCTTACTTTATCTTGCCTGTGTTTCGCAGGCAAAGCCATCTTGTAACACGTCCCACCAAATGCCTACGCACAATGTTGTCGATGCCATTCAGCACAGGACAAGTTTCGTCTGTTTCTCTTGTACACCAGCGTCTGAGGAAAAACGCAGCAGATTGGCAATAGAATATCCAGCACCGCGCCAAACGGGACTGACAAGTACCATCGACAGAAATGGTGCCAAACGCAGCTGGTATTTACCAACCGACCAGCGAATGTATTGACGCTCAAAAATAAGCAACAGCTCAGAAAGCAAACGGGTATTGACTGTCACACATGAAAATGATGGCATATAGCGAGCCGACGGCGGGCTCGCGGTGAAGCGTGCAAGCGCCACCACCGTTTGAGCTGTCGTCACAACACGCATACTTACACACACTGGCTCCGGCCGCAGTCCCAGCACAACACACAACATGTCATCCTGCCAACAAATCAACAGCCACGCCTTTAGTACGCCACACAGACCGGCACACATTCGCACTATAGGAAGTTCTAATGACCGCATCAGTCATTATTGCTGCCAAACGGAGAAAGGGGGAGGACCGCACCCAAACGGCATGATCGCCCACGGTGTCTCTAAACTGTAGACGACGTTGAGCAAGAGGTGCAGCGCCCGGATCATCGGCCCCTCAGCCTCCCAGCCCAACACACGCCGGCGGATATCAACGGGCGAGCCGACTACGCGCTGACTATGCGAGCGAGCGCCTACTGCACGTTCCCACGACGAACACGGAGAGTCGGCGCCGAATCGATGCGGGTCGCGCCGGAGCGCGTCGCTTGCCCGTCCACCTTCCGGCACCGACAGCACCGAAATCCCGCATCAGACCAGCCGTTGTTGCATCGTCACCTCTGCAGCCGCCACCTCGTTGCCTGTCAACGGTGGACAATGCTCGAACGGATCGTCACTGCGCCGCTGGACTCGTGTGGTGCCGCGTCGGTGTCGACTCGCCGAATCGTCACGCCCCTGCGCCGCCCGGCGCGTCGTGGCGTGACGTGCCCCGCCTCGCCGCCCGGCGCTCGTGGCGTGACATCGGCACGGCCGCGTCACGGACCGTGAGGCAGACCGTCAGCACGACGCAAGATCAACCAATGCGGCGCGCGCCACGCACCGCCGCGCACGCGTCACTGTACGCCGCACGACGTCACTGCCACCGCGCCACTGTATGTCGCATGGCGCCGCCACTGAACCACTGCATTCCCCATATCACTGCCACTGAACCACTGCATGTTCCATGGCGCCATCTCCACCGAACCACTGCACGCCCCACTTTACTGTCGCTGCGACACTGAATGTCCCATGGCGCCGCCGCCACCGCGCGTTCGTCTTCCGGTTGACCCGTCCGACCATGTTCCGATTAACATCGATCGCTTCACGTATGGCGGTCACTAGGTGTGCTGGTGATGTTCGATGATACCAGTACGTCCACTACTCAAAATACAAGGTCTATCGAGAGATAGGTCAAATCAATGAAATGACGAAGTACAAGCTACAACTTGAGTGACCGTAACCCCCCCCCCGTTGATTAGACGCAATATTTAATGGCATTTCCATACGTTTCGACCGCAATGTCTGTATGAAGAAAACAATTATCCGCACGTCTTCCTGATGAAAACAATGGATTCGAAACGTCTGGGAATATCTTTGAAGTTCAGTTTTAAGAATGACTTTACAAGTAATGTTCAGTTCAGTTTTCAATTCAGGGTCATCATTTCACAACTTTAACACACCTGTCTTCCCGACAATTAAATTTTTCATTCGAGGAATTTCCTAGTAATAAGGGACGGTGCCAGCCGGATCCACTTCTTAGCGCCCATCTTCCAGATTTGCTGTAGCCTATCTACGATTCCATCTACTACTGCCCATGTGCATATTGGACATGCACTTATTGGCATCATCAGAACGATGCGTTGGCAGCTCATGCTAAAATGTACACAGACACACACACACACACACATCTACACACACACACATCTACACACACACACACACACACACACACACACACACACACACACACACACACACACACACACAAACACACACACACACAGGCATTGGAGACGGAAACTACGATGCGTTGTGCTCCTGTGTCAGTCGCCTATTTGCGATGCTCTGCCCGGAAATGTTCGCTGAATTGGATGTTGTTTGTGCGAGTAAAAAGGAAAACAGACGTGGATATAAGTCGTGGTGTGTCGACATCTGGCGACGAGGCAAGGTACGATACATACAAAATGGCGCAGGATCGCTTTGCAAAAGTGAAATACGTCTGACTATAGCAAGAGTGTAAGACGCTGATGTCAAATCAATGACACCAGTGGTACCATTTCGGATGGAGTCAGCTGCCGAACATTTCGTCACCTCTGGGAGTTTTTCCGACGACACGCCCGCCTACTGAGCAGCGAATACGAACCCGAAGACACGTCTCAAGTGCGGAAATTCACCACGGAGAAGAGGCAGTGAGGCGTGTTTTATGCTGTGCTGCACGCAGTTCTACCCAAAGACCAAAGACCAATCTACAGCAAGGGCGTGTGGAGTCCCCGGAAATAGCGCTCATCTCTTCCCATAGCGCACTGGTATCAGAGTTGGTTCTGAGACCGGGCGGTGGCGCATGGATTCGGCGGGGTGATGATGGGGGCGGGGGCTGGGGAGAACTTGGCAACCAGCTGTCAATGAAGCGAAAAGTGTAGTCAATTTACATATATACATATATATATATATATATATATATATATATATATATATATATATATATATATATATATATATATATATATAATATATATATATATATATATATATATATATATATCTGGATATTGCTCAGACACCAACAATACTTCGACATGATATTCACCGGTGAAATCTCAGTCGCTGGGGGAGCACTGCTGCCCTCAGGTACGATCCTGATCCTGATTGTCCCCAGGAGCGCGTCAGGTCTCAGTTATGTTGCCGGATACGCGCGAGATGATGGACTTTAATCCTGGAATACAGTGCGTTAGGGCCCTTAAAATGTAGAACATGACATGGATTGGAACTCCGTGATCCAATCGAGTCCGGATCCATATCATTGATACGGTATTGGTATCATCTATGTCAATTTAAATCCATTAACAATGGCACGGTAAAAATAAAATCAAATTGCGGAAACAAGTATTTACTAAAGCAAATATGCAGAAATATGGCTTCAATACCACGTCAACCACGTCAACCACTTACACTAAACTTAGTGTAAGTAAGAAAATTGTCATGTCAAATCCAATCCGGAATGCGTACGTGCAACCCAATCCACATCATGCTCTACAAGTAATTTTACAGTAGATCAAAAATACTTCCGAGGAAAGTCGAGGCTGATGAGAACTTCCTAGTGTAAGTTCAAGCATGCTTCAGATCAAGTTCTTTACATGACCAGAGATCGAAGGACAAAAAGAAGTTTAACTATTCTCAGGTCTTTGCTTTACTTTTTTCGATGACAAATTCTGGCATGTTCCAAAGTATCTTACATATTGCATGACTATTGACGGCAGTTATGGGGTCCTCGGCCAACACAGTTACAATTACACGGGAATTGTACGGATATATAGAGAGCATCTATCATGATCTAGCGCAGTCGAAATACTTGTCTCATAGGCTGCCGTGGGTGGTGATGTTCCACCTGCCCTCCCCGTAGCATTGTTGAAAATAAATTTGCCAGCGGCACGAGATGACAGGGTAGGCTGGGGGACAGTAGAGGAGGTGGACAATATTCCAGGCTAAAGTCATGCCAAATCAAATTGGCAAACATTTCAAAATTATGCAGTATGTCGGGACATCAAACCATCGCCACGCGGCCGAACCACGAACTATTTCAACTGTGGCGTAGAAGTTATGAACAGTGACGTTTCACAGACCGTTAGTCGTCGTGCGACTAGTGCTGATATTGCAGCAGGCACAATAACAGCTCTCTGAAGGGCGCAGCTTAGGCTGGTGACGTGTTCAGCGAGCACGCGGACCCTAGCTGTCTGTGCTCTCCCTTTCCATACCACATTCCGTTCATTGTCGACATTCATGCCTATGTCCTTCACCCAACCCTGCGACAACAACCCTTTCCATGTCACGAGCAGGTAGGCCAGCTTCTCCTGGTCCGCTAAGCTTTATCGGGGAAGTCGCTCCCCTCGGTCTGTCCACCGGGGTTGACGCAGTTCTGGAGGTCGAGGTCCTCCGTCGCACGGTGCTAGTTGTGACGGGGAACCAACACGCTCCTTTAATTGCTATATCCCGGAGGGGCGGGCGGGCCCGTAGCACCCCATACGGGCCAAGTGACGTGTCGCCATGGGTAGAAGGTCCGGACCTCGGGCCAGTACCTGCTGGTCTGACGGGCAGGGATCGAGGGTTGAGCGAGTGTGGGGGGTGGTGGGGACGAGTAGTCTAGAGGTAAGTTGCCCGTCTAACAATCGTAAGATTGTGGGTTCGAGTCTCACCTGTCGCTACTCTTCGCCCGCGACCAATCGGCGTGGGAGATTGGCGACGCTACATGACTCAACGGTCGACGTGTCGTAAAACCAATAACCACCACCGCCACCACCACCGGTGGGGGTAGTGAGTCTCTCTCTCGGCCTGGTGATGGCGTCGCCCGCCCCGTATACCTTCTCGGGCGTCCGGCGTTCTCCCGTGCGAGAGACAAAGCAGTCCCCAGTGGGACCTCAATGAGATGGGGCGTCACCGGATCAATTCATGACAAGCTACATGATATCCACTAACAAACATAACGCTCCGCTGGTCCCTCTCGTAGGGGCCAGACAAATAGTTCCTCTGGCCCACATATGCTTATCTTTCGAGGAAAATGAACGGTCTCGCCTCGTTATGGCCCTTTCAGGGGCGAGATGGGTATGACCGATTTGGAAAGACTGTCGCTGCGAGAACTTGAAGGATGGTGCTTTGGAAGTAGAATTTGCACTGGCAGGCGAGGCGGACAGCGTATTGAAGATATCTGAGTTGATATACAGTATTCGGTATTCGGAAAGGTGATAGAAGAGTCGATGATATAATTTTGCCGGAGAGCATTGAGAGCATTGAGAGCATTCTGCCCGTTGCTTGCCAGAGTGTGCAAATCGAATAACTTTCTGCCCGACCCCACCCTTCCGGAATCGAGTAACCTTCTGTAATTGCTTCTACCCTTGGATTGGTGTGACTAGGCGGGTCGCCTTGTCGAGGGCCGGTGATGGATGTGTGGGCGGCACCATTCAGGAGCAGACGCAGGCGCGAGAGGGTGGTGCCAGCTGACTGTGCCCGTGCAGCACACACCCGGTGGTGAGGAGAGCCGGCGCCAGAGGGTGGTGCCAGCTGACTGTGCCCGTGCAGCACACACCCGGTGGTGAGGAGAGCCGGCGCCAGAGGGCGGTGCCAGCTGACTGTGCTCGTGCAGCACACACCCGGTGGTGAGGAGAGCCGGCGCCAGAGGGCGGTGCCAGCTGACTGTGCCCGTGCAGCACACACCCGGTGGTGAGGAGAGCCGGCGCCAGAGGGCGGTGCCAGCTGACTGTGCCCGTGCAGCACACACCCGGTGGTGAGGAGAGCCGGCGCCAGAGGGCGGTGCCAGCTGACTGTGCCCGTGCAGCACACACCCGGTGGTGAGGAGAGCCGGCGCCAGAGGGCGGTGCCAGCTGACTGTGCCCGTGCAGCACACACCCGGTGGTGAGGAGAGCCGGCGCCAGAGGGCGGTGCCAGCTGACTGTGCCCGTGCAGCACACACCCGGTGGTGAGGAGAGCCGGCGCCAGAGGGCGGTGCCAGCTGACTGTGCCCGTGCAGCACACACCCGGTGGTGAGGAGAGCCGGCGCCAGAGGGTGGTGCCAGCTGACTGTGCCCGTGCAGCACACACCCGGTGGTGAGGAGAGCCGGCGCCAGAGGGCGGTGCCAGCTGACTGTGCCGGTGCAGCACACACCCGGTGGTGAGGAGAGCCGGCGCCAGAGGGCGGTGCCAGCTGACTGTGCCCGTGCAGCACACACCCGGTGGTGAGGAGAGCCGGCGCCAGAGGGTGGTGCCAGCTGACTGTGCCCGTGCAGCACACACCCGGTGGTGAGGAGAGCCGGCGCCAGAGGGTGGTGCCAGCTGACTGTGCCCGTGCAGCACACACCCGGTGGTGAGGAGAGCCGGCGCCAGAGGGTGGTGCCAGCTGACTGTGCCCGTGCAGCACACACCCGGTGGTGAGGAGAGCCGGCGCCAGAGGGTGGTGCCAGCTGACTGTGCCCGTGCAGCACACACCCGGTGGTGAGGAGAGCCGGCGCCAGAGGGCGGTGCCAGCTGACTGTGCCCGTGCAGCACACACCCGGTGGTGAGGAGAGCCGGCGCCAGAGGGCCTTCCGAGAAGTGGTAGGAGGCCGGCGCCAGAGGGCGGTGCCGGCTGACTGTGCCCGTGCAGCACACACCCGGTGGTGAGGAGAGCCGGCGCCAGAGGGTGTCCGCTAATTAGTGGTGCCGGCGCCATCACACGCGCCTCTCAATTTGGCGCCACAATGGCGTGGCACAGATTGCCGGCGTGGCGGCCGGCGGCGAGCGGTGACGTGTTGAGCGGTGAGTGTGTGCTCAACGGCGGCCAACACACGGCAAATGAACAATGGCGCCGCAACAGAGGAACAGAGGCAGGGTACCGAACACTGCCGGTGAGGCGTGACGAAACTCCTGATCGCCCTTCGTCGTGAATGTGGTGGTCTGGTATGGGGAAAGTTGGCCGGAAACAGCCTCGTCCGCCAGCTCACGTGAGCTGCTGACCTGCGTTACAAATAGTAGGTCAAATGCAAATAGTTGGCTTCCCGTAGCCACGATAGGGAAGAGTAGTCTAGGGGTAAGTTGCGAGTCTCACAATCGAAAGGTTGTGGGTTCGGGTCTCACCTGGCGCTACTCTTCGCCCGCGGCCAATCGGCGTGAGAGATTGGCGACGCTACATGACTCAACGGTTGATGTGTCGTAAAACCAATGACCAACCAACCAACCGTAGCCACGATAGTCGATAGGATTGAGCAGCACCTTTCAGTAATAATAAGAGTAATAATATAATAATAATGTATTAGTATGAAGCGAACTTGTTATTGAGGCGACAATAATGATTGTAGGACATGTAATAAAATGACTGTGAATAGACACTACACTTGTTTATCTGTTATTGTTTTTGTGGTTGTTGTTCTTTGCTTCACCGACACCTGACTTCGAGCGAGATTGCAAACATTGTGCGTTTTTCTTTGCTTGAGTATGCAGGAGATATGCTGTTACCAATGCCAAATAACGTGCATCCAGGTTAATCACAGGAATAATAACCTGAAGCCCATATAAATCTGGTAATAAAATAATACCATGCACATTCTACAACTTGACAACACTGTTCATAGTTGGAGCAAGTTATCAATATGCCTACCATAAGTCTACAATGTGGCAACACCGCATCGAACATGCAGAGTTGGAGGCACATCAGTGACCGGTGAGGACCCACGACATAGAAGTCAGTCTCTTCCTCTACTCTCGAATGTGAGGAACTTAATTCGATTTCAACGCAACCTAATTCGGCGACATGACATTGGTTAGCCAACCAATGACCTGAGATGACCTGGCTTCATGTGATCTGATCTTATTTGACCTGATTTGATATTTCTGTGTAATTACTTTCCAAGTTGTGTGCATTTAGGCGAAGGCTGAAGTCACCGTTTCTTCAATCTGTACATTTTCCCAGCATGACCTAGGACCAGGTCACAAAGTCAGATGATTCAATACTTGCATATTTTAAAAGTGTCGTATCGGCGATATTCCAGCTTGAACTTACTTGACCTGATCAAACAGATGCACACATTTTGCTTGAATCATTCTGTTGAATGGATCCCATATATATATACATATATATATATATATATGTATACACACACATACACACACACACATATATATATATATATATATATATATATATATATATATATATATATATTCAGGTTTTTTTCTGGCCATTGACTAAGAGAAAGGTCATGTGACTGGGTTGACCTATTTTGACCTTTCAAGGATCTTAGCATTCCCAAAAATGACGAAATAGGCTGTGATATGAGATTTGGTCTGTATTGGCTTGCCACCGACATTTCCCCTGTGTCTCTAACCTGCACAGTTCGGAAGCTGGTTTTCGAGCCTGATTCTAACCAGACCTGATACATCCTGTTTTGTCCTCTTTTACCAAGATCAATATACCATATTTTCATGCATGTTCATGAAAAACAATGCCAAACGAAAACAAGCTCTGCGATTTTGTGACTATTTCCATGGGATTAAGTCTAGGTACGCATATTAACCTAGTATGACCTGTGGTGACCGCATTATCTGTTTGAATGCAAATGTAAGATATCATTCGGGCTCTCCACAACCAAAGCTTTCTAACGGAGTTTTGCATTTTATCGTAGCTACGTAGATCAAAAGTTAGTGGGTGCGTGGGAGGGAGGTGGCTTTGAAGACCCCTCCCCAGCCAGGAGAAATTGGATCGGTTAGTCTCGGTCTGGCGATGATCAAGTGCCATGTTTTGTTGGCGAGCGAAGGCGGACGGTCAATATTTATTAGGTCCTTGCCATATGCTAAGTGCATTCATGAATATGTGAGGGACACATTACCCGTTCATTTTGTAAGTGCGCACTTTTGTGTATGATTTCAAACTCAATTTCCCAAGAAGGACCATGTGCGAAACATATTGGGATTTCTGGTGCTTCTCGTTATAAGATGAGCACGTGGTTACTTTTTCCGGGTTCTGCTATTTCGTACCATGCTCAAAGTCGTTGCACAACACAGCATACCATCGTCCTGCAGTATCGGAAATGCTGGTGACACCGCTCTATCGTGCTAATTCACGACCCTGTCAACATGCAAATAGAAGTGTCAGACTGTGACAAGCATGCCACGGGCGCACACACGGAAGGGCTCCGCTGAGATAGTGCCCATGTGCTGTGATACAGTCTCGATCGATGTGTTGCTCGTCTCTTCTGTCCCGGGGAGTTGATTTGTGGTGTCTTGTCAGCTGCTTGGTGATGTATTTGCTACCATTGATGGTGGAGTGCTGATGCTGCGAATCTGCTCTGTCCCAGATGTACCCGAATTCTACAACTCTGTCACGATTTCCGTTGGAGTCATTTGGTTCGTGTATTGGTAGGACCACGCCACTGGCATACAGAACATCCGGCGATCACCGATTTTATCTGGAATGGGGGAGGAGCCCATCTTTTTTTAAATGTCCGAATGAATTCTGGACAAAATGAAGATACATTCCAGAAAGCCCAGCATATATTATCATCCATCCAATGAAGCTTTCGATGGAGCTTATCAAACATTTCCAAAATCCTTCCCGCCATGGTGCTCTGTTGGCGACGAAATCTCGCGTGATGTTCTTATCGTTGAGGAAAAGCTGACAATCATCAGAACTAATCAAATATCAGTGCTTATGGAACTGACCATGAGCGCCTTTGAAAATGCTGGCACCAGCTTTCACTGTTCTGGAAGGGAAGCCTGTCTTGCCTACACACATCTCCAAATACAGCAGGGAAGCTGGCTGCTTTCAGAGACAGGCGAGACTGCGAGAATCAGACTGATTCGGACAATTATGGGGTAAACACGCGAGACGCATGTGAGACTGAGACTCATCGAGCCATTGCTGGGGAGGACGCGCACTCCAATGCGTGCGAGGCGCATGCTGCTACCGACGCGTCACCCTCATCCTGACAGCCCACGGCGGTCGGCTGTCTCGGCCCGTGCAACTGGAGGCGAACAGCCGTGACACTCACTGCATGAGGGGACCGCCCCCAGCCGCGCAGGAGGATGCCCATTCACCTCAAGGACCTGCCGCTGAGCAGGATGAACAGCAGCAGCAGCAGCAGTAGATGTGACCATCGTTTGGCAAACACAATCCGGAAAGATTTGCAGATCGACGAAGGCGTGTGAAGCGCAAGAGCCGAACTGCCTGCGGCCGGCGATCTACCGGACCACCACTACTGCGTGCAGGAAGAAGCGGTGCTGGTCCCAGGACACCGCTGTATAACAGTGACGAGGACACCGACACCGACAGTGACCGCCAGTGACGAGGACACCGACACCGACAGTGACAGCCAGCGAGCGTCGGCCAACGCACATCTTCCGAATTTACGACCGCCCACAGAGGAGGCGATGTCGACTGCTCACAGAGGAGGCGACGTCCATCGCCCACAGAGGAGGCGATGTTGCCTGCCCGTAGAGGAGACGATGTCGACCGCCCACATAGGAGGCGATGTCGACCGTCCACAAAGGAGGCGATATCGACCGCCCACAGAGGAAGCGATGTCGACTGCCCACATAGGCGATGTTCACTGCCCACGGAGGAGGCGATGTCGTACCTGGCCGGTGACATGGCATTTAAGTGCTACAGCTTTGAAAGTGTCCTGGTCTCTCGCTTTGAAGGAGGTGATAACTGACCATGTGAACGTGCCAACTAGTTGAATTGTGGCACCGAGTCGCGGGCTTCGATTGTGCCTGGTGTAGGGGTGGCGGCTCTGCCGTCGGTGGGGTGTGGGGGTGGTGGCTTCGGCGGTTTGGCGGGTGTGGCTGGTGAGGGGTGTGTACAGAGGAAGCTGCGTGTGTGAGTCGTGTGAAGTGGGAGAGCTGATGGGTGTGTGAAAAGTAATTCCCTTGGGCTGACTCTTGATTTTAGACTGGGCTAATTAAAACTGAGCTAACTCACTCCTTTGCTGATTATACATGTGTCAGGGGTGTGTTGTGCTGTGTTTCCCCGCCACCTCCACCACACATTCCCCAAACCCCAGCCGGCTTGATGTTGTTTGAGCTACCGTCCCTAACACGAATTTATATGTGTGCGAGTCAAAGTTTTGGGAACACCATATAGGTAAATGAGTGCGTCTAGCCAAATTAGAAAGATTACGTTGTATTTAGAAAAGTAATGATAAGGCAATTTGCCCTTGGTTACAATGAAATGTTCCTAGATGGGACTTTTGGATGCTAATAGTAGTATAATTTTGTACAATGTACCGCACGAAATAGGTGCCTGTGATTGAGCCCCAAGTGGCTTCCGCTGGTCCTTAAAGCTACCTAAAGCACATTCATTCTCCTCATTCACTTCACATTCGCTCGTCTCATTCATTCTATCCTTATTAATTAATGAAATACTTGGTGCCCAAATTTTGCTCCCCCCCTCCCCTCTCAGCGGTACACAAACACATATATCGACGGATCATTGCTCTATTTTTGAAGGTAGGCTGGCCGAATATGTAAATCTTCCACTGCCATCATAGCTGGCCTCGCCATTGTTGACAGTGTTCCTCGCCTGGATGAAGGCTTAATGCTACGAGGGGGCTCATCGTACTGACTCCGAGGGCTTATACAAGTGCTCTGGTATCTTTGACCGACCTACCCTAGCTTTTAAAGAAAGGTCGGTGCCGCGCCGGGCCTTATCCGCCGTATACTGATACTGTGCGACCAGGTGAACGTGCTCACGAGCGGGCACGGATCCCTACCACGTTGGGCACGTCCCCTGGCCGTCTTTATAACCTAGCCTGCCCTACCCTTTCAGCCTCGGGGCTTATGGCACGCCAAATCCGTCCGACCTTCCCCCCCGCCCCGAAGGCTACACGGTTCCGTGCCGAAACGTATAGCGAACGGGGGGCGG
This sequence comes from Ashinkailepas kermadecensis, assembly GCA_034440615.1. Classification (NCBI taxonomy): domain Eukaryota; kingdom Metazoa; phylum Arthropoda; class Thecostraca; family Neolepadidae; genus Ashinkailepas; species Ashinkailepas kermadecensis. Next base: position 41,685 of record JAOTOM010002287.1, on the reverse strand, counting down.
ACTCACGACCTTGCAGTGTTTTGCTTTAACCTAGTGTTTGGCGCCAAACTCGACGGACGCAAGGTGGGGCTCGACAGCCCATCCGACCTTGCATACTTTGCCCGCCCCCAGCTGCGCTACTGGATCACAGAAGCCAGCGGGCTTTTGCAGTCAAAGAACCAGAGCATGTGCTTAATGCCCCCAAAGTACACGGTCATCGCACCCCTTCTCGCAATTGGACATCATCCAAACGCAGGTCATATATGTATATATAAACAACATTAATTTTCTAGTCAAGTTAAAAATTGGCTTTGACACTCATTACCCTTACCCGAGAACATTCAGTTCATAGGAGAACGGCTGGCAGGTCGGCTGCTCGCTTATATGTGGATTTATTTCATATGGCAAATTAATATCGGGCACATATCTAAACATCATGTGTGAAACTCTTGTGTCGGAAAGTACACACGGTACTATCTACACCTCCTTGTCGGCTGTTGGTCACCCGGTCAAAGCGAAACGCGACGCGCACCCCTCAGCGCCCGAGGCACAGCCGCCATTTTCAGTCTGGATGTAAATACACTCTTCTCCACCCACCTGAGCGCCGAGGTATTTACTATGCTGCCGGTCCCGGGAGGGTCGTATTCCTTACGCCATTCATTCACGTTAATCCCCACGGAGGGTCACTGACTCGGCCATCGGCATCCGACCTCAATGCTATCTGGGTTATCACGAAAGTTAGGCCACTGAACACACGGCTGGATGGCGCCCCTGGAGTTTTGGATTTTTGAATTAGCTTGCACCACGGCGGCTAGATAGGCTATAATATCACTTCTTTATCTCCGGTAAATGTAAGGGTCGAACGCTTTGGACGAGGAGGGAAAAACATGGCTATTGCAAGCACAGTTTTCAACGTGCTAACTGTCAGACCGAAAGATAATCATTTTCACGATCCATTCTGGCCCGGTGGCGGTGGCAAGGCGGATGTTGCACATACAGTTTTCAACGTACGGCATATTGGGCTGAGCGATGGTCATTTTCACGACCCACCCAGCCCAGGGTCACGAGAGGACGTGAGGATCCGATGTGTGCACAGTACCCCTGGTCGTTAGTGCAAACTATGCCCCTTTCTTTATCCCAAGTATTACCTTTCACCGCTAATCCTGCACGTCAAAGGCTGGACAACTGCTCCGTCTCTCTGCTGATGCCACCACAGAATTTCTATGCATAATCTAATATATTTACATTTATATACACCGTATCACATTACGCCCACGCACTGCTTACACACACACTACTCGCCATCTCCCACCTCTCCATTCTTGTACGCGACATACTTCCTCCCCATACATACCTACATACCCTGGCCTTCTATACAAGGCGTGCGACGTCGGCGCCACCGGCCGTGTCACACATACCGCACACATCACATAGTCTAATTGCCCCCCCTTCCCCAAGATGGGTCGCTCCTTTGAACAATGAATTAGGTTGAGGGGGAAATAGCTGTGATAGAAAATAGGCCGGTTTGGAAGAAGGAAGGCATGGCAGGCCGATGGCACTCACATGTTAGTTGCTCGGCTGGCCTCTTCGGTCGTCTCCACGCTGCCTGAGCTCCGTGAGTGAGAGACTGCCCGAGTACGAGAGTCTCCGAGCGAGAGCGTCCCCAAGGGAGTGCTCCAGCGTGAACGCGTCCCCCGAGAGAGTGTGCTCCAGCGCGAGAGCGTCCCCGAGAGAGTGAGCTCCAGCGCGAGAGCGTCCCCGAGAGAGTGAGCTCCAGCGCGAGAGCGTCCCCGAGAGAGTGAGTCCCAGCGCGAGAGCGTCCCCGAGAGAGTGAGTCCGTTTTCTTTCTGCCTTCCAGTTTTTCTTCGATGGCTATAGCCCCGCCTCCTTCACTCTTGGCCACTCCCAGGGCTCCGGATTGTATTCTTTCTTCTTGATTGGTAGGAATTTTTTTTCTTTTTCTTCCCCTTAGGCCGTGTGCAGGGTGAAGCCGCCGGGGGCTGTCAGGGCGGTCTGTATCTCTGGAAATTTCCACTGACTTCACCGGTGTCACCGACCTCACAGCTGGCCGGCCTTTCTCCTTGTGCCGATCGGGATCGGCTTGTCATGTTGTTGACTGGTTGGGACGGGGTAGCGGGCCAGAACGAGGTGATTAATCCGGGTTCGGCGCTTAATTTCTCCAGAGTTTTCGCTCCCGCCATTAATTCGCACAGGTGCGCGCTGGTCGGGTCCAGACGGGCGGATGAAAAACACGCAGTGAGAAGGGACAGCTGGTGGCTGGGATCTGACCGGGCGTCTTGCAGCCTGGTCGGGTATGAAAATATTGAAAAGTGCATGCCGAAAAAATGTAAGCTTTCTTACACTAGCAAAGATTAGCTGGACAAGGCCAAAGTGAAGGGAAGTGTAATTTAGCGTGGCATGGGTGATATATGTCTCAGTGAGTTCCATGTTCAAGAACTTTTGCATTGAGCCACCTAATGGTGGAATTTAGTCAGAATAGGTGTGCACTTATTGGCCAAGACTAGCCCTGGCTGTTTTTACTATAATTGTCATTATCTATCACTTATAATTCATGTGCTAAACCCACAGTTATCAGCTAAGTGAAACCCAATATCCACCATGCCCAAGCTATATAACCTGTCACCGTAATTATCCAGCGCCGATAGCACTCCACGTAAAGGGTCGCGGTAGCTAAGTCGGTAGGGCATTGCACTGTTCATCGTAAGATCATGGGTTTGAATCTCACAAACAACGGGGCCAACAAGCCCACCTGCTACCAGTCGATTTGAAGGCTGGCGAAATTATTTACCCCAGCAGTTTAATGCGTCGTGAAAAAGCCCAAGGTTCTTCTACTGTCAATATACAACTGAGAGACCACTCAGGTAACGATGTACAAACATAACAACTGGCATAGCCAACACGTCGTGAAGGAGCCCAAGGTTCTTCTACTGTCAATATATAACTGAGAGACCACTCAGGTAACGATATATAAACATAACAACTGGCATAGCCAACACGTCGTGAAGGAGCCCAAGGTTCTTCTACTGTCAATATATAACTGAGAGACCACTCAGGTAACGATATATAAACATAACAACTGGCATAGCCAACACGTCGTGAAGGAGCCCAAGGTTCTTCTACTGTCAATATATAACTGAGAGACCACTCAGGTAACGATATATAAACATAGCAACTGGCATAGCCAACACAGACCCAACTGTCGCCTGCAGGTAGACAGCTGCGGCGGTCCGTGGATCTGGCCGACACGGCACCGCTCAGCGTGTGCCGATCACAGCAGCAGCAGCACCATACGTATTGACAGCGGCGCCACCACCGCACAATCGTCACTAGCCAAGTCACCGTCCTGCCGCGATCAACCTCCCCAATGTACACTACTGGCAGTTTGGCGCCATCAGTAGACACTACCCTGCCGCCGCCGTCCTCTCCGGTGTGCACTACTGGCAGCTTAGCACCATCAGTAGTCACTACCCTGCCGCCGCCGTCCTCTCCGGTGTGCACTACTGGCAGCTTAGCACCATCAGTAGTCACTACCCTGCCGCCGCCGTCCTCTCCGGTGTGCACTACTGGCAGCTTAGCACCATCAGTAGTCACTACCCTGCCGCCGCCGTCCTCTCCGGTGTGCACTACTGGCAGCTTAGCACCATCAGTAGTCACTACCCTGCCGCCGCCGTCCTCTCCGGTGTGCACTACTGGCAGCTTAGCACCATCAGTAGTCACTACCCTGCCGCTGCCGTCCTCACTAGTGTGCACTACTGGCAGTTTGGCGCCGCCAGTAGCGTTTTCAACTCAAGTGGAGCTTGTTTTTAAGCGTGGTTTCAAAGGAAAGTAATATCGAAGCGTCAGCCACATCAACTTCTTTTCTCCTGCGATAACTTCCTTCTCTTTCATCTTTAGTGTTATCCTATACTTACTACCTTATACTACGCTTAGAATGAACAAACAACGACCTAACGATGAGCTTACAATTCACAAAAACGAGGAGCGCAGTGGCATCGTCGAATCCAGCAGAGAAAAAGCGATTATGCATCTGGCCCTACGAACACTCAGCCCTGCCGCAATTCCTGAGTGCCGTTGCGATCTCTCTCTCTCTCTCTCTCTCTCTCTCTCTCTCTCTCTCTCTCTCTCTCTCTCTCTCTCCCTCCTCCTCTCTCTCTCTCTCTCCTCTATCTCTCTCTCTCTCTCTTTCCTCCTCTCTCTCTCCTCTCTCTCTCTCGATATCCGTCGCTCTCTGCTTCTCCTCCATCCACTTGTCTCTTGATCTGCTCGCGCCGCGTAGCTTGGCGCTCTTCGATAACTGCTACTAACTGAGCTGAGCCTGAGCCTTGAGTGTTGGGTTCGCTATCGCTCAACGCGGGATGTGTCCATTCCCCGTTCGCAGTAGCGTCTCCGAAAAGAACTAGGCCCTGTCCTGAACGGTGGCCCTGGCTAGGGAGGGGCTCTCTGAAGGCTGACGTGAACGCCTCCCAGTCAGCCTTGGAGGACATCCGCCCGGGTTTGCCGATCCGGTGTGCGGCCCGCAGGAATGGAGACGTAACCTGACTAGCGTGGACAGATGGTCCCTGCCCAGTTCGCCTTCAATAGACCTGGCGGCGTGTCTAGGAGTCGGCAGCTGCAGACAGCGATGTGCGGCGCCGTCTGACTGCAGGTGCGGTAACTCGAGAAGGTTAGCTCCCAGCTGTTGAGGGCGGTCCAGCCGATTCGCGTTGTCTGCGACTTCGCCAGCGCTATCGATCCACAGCCATCACTGAAGTTCTAAAAAGGAAATTTAGTTCGAATTCTTGCTGGGGCAGCGTTATGGACCAGTCCTATTGTTAAGCAGAACTTGTTGCGTGAACCCCGGCCCCACCATCCGGTCGGTGAGTTTCAATTCAACGGCAGAATTTCGACCGAAAGCTTTACACGCAATCAATGCACCGACACGGCCGCCCCGGCAGCTCATCCCCGGCATTATCAGACTAGTTGCCAACTGGCCTTCCCAGTCGGGGGGGGTAAATGCAAGCGCATGAAGCGACTCGAACCTTGTCTTGCCAGGACAGGAGAGCCTAATGCAGGCCAGCGTTCTAACCAATTGAGCTACCGAGCGGCAAATCAAACACGCAAACAGAGGTTGAATCTGCACACAATTGATTGCCTACCTTCGGAGATGTGGGCTATATCTCCCTTCCTAAAATACGCGAGAGAAATGCAGCGATGTCAAGAGCAGCGTTAGCTACAACAACATGGGGCTCACGTCACTACTGACTTACTTTAAATGGATTTGGAAAGTTGTCATCATTCGTGGGTGTTGCAAGACTCGTAGGGCTACACATTCCCCACCTGAAAGTAATGAGTTTCGTCTTGGCATAATCTCGTGACGCAAACCGCAGTTCTTTCTTCTTTGCGTGTCTATTTCCTCGGTCTGGGCCCTACCTCGTGTGTCTTTCCAGGATTAATATCGGCTGATTATGATTCATGAGCAGGCTATGGGGTGTGCTTTCCCCATTCGAAGAAGTAGCTGTACGTGCGTTGAGTTTAGCAGACCGACAGTGACAAGGCCAGGCCGGTTACAACAGGAAATGAAGTATGCCATTTTGCTCCTTTGTTTTTACTTATATAATACATGCTCGCAGTAACTGTCATATGCGGTACCGATCTCAACCTACCGGGATAAAAAAACACCCCTCGGCGGTCGCCAACCAACCGAAACCGCAGTGAATTGGTCACTGGCAGACAACAGCCCTGGCTCCTTCGTACTCGTGAATTGGTCACTAGCAGACAACAGCCCTGGCTCCTTTGTACTCGTGAATTGGTCACTAGCAGACAACATCCTTTGTTGGCTCCTTTGTACTCGTTCGTTGGAGGAGTTTATGCTCGTTGCAATGCTCACTGTGCATTGTGCTCGTTTATCTAAGGATATGTCGAGCTGAAAGGACCAACAGAGGTTGGTGATCCGACGCTTGTCGACGCTTCCGGTGACCAGGGTCTGCCATCGCTGAACATGGCGTGGTGGGCGCGAGGCGCTGTTGAGTGCCGACAGCGAGCACGGTTTTCCTCCAATAGCCAGCATAATTTTCTTTCGTAGCAAATGAGAAGCTATGGGAACTATTTCAAAACGTCCCGAGGCTTCTCTTGGAATTTAGAAATATGAGCGTAGCATGATTCTATATTTTGAAAACGAGGATTTTTGTCGCAGTTAAATGCATGTAATGTTTCGTCTGGTCGGTGGTGGAGAAGGCAGGACGAAGCTTTTTTAACCCCTGTCCAGCTCAAGCCAACATCCATCAGCCTCAGCTGCAAGCGTTTTTGTAAGGGAAAGTAGAAAACAACATGTAGTTGGAAATATCTCCGACTTCTGATTGCTGAATAACCTATTGTTCGATCGGGTAGGAAGCTTAGCATGTCATTGCGGAGTATTTATCTGGTTTTCAGCCATACAGGAAAATACACTTGGGATTAGCGTCAGCTATGGATCAGTGTTAGCAATGAAGCGATGTGTTAGCAATGAAGCGATGCACACCTTTGCGCAGTGCCATGTGTGGATGAGATAGCAGAGTCATGTAATGTTAATCATGAATTGCAAGTGGAACATTATTCACCGGTGGAGTTTTGTTCGGTTCTGGGAGCACAGACGACCAACGAGGCGTAAAGTTGAGACAAGTACCGACATGAGCAGCGATAGTACCGACATGAGCAGCGATAGTACCGACATGAGCAGCGATAGTACCGACATGAGCAGCGATAGTACCGACATGAGCAGCGATAGTACCGACATGAGCAGCGATAGTACCGACATGAGCAGCGATAGTACCGACATGAGCAGCGATAGAGCATTGTCGGCGGCTGATCAAATGAACCGTGATGCTGACGGACCAGTGTTCGCAGCTGGACACCAGCAGTGGCAGTGTCTGGAGCAGTGTCCACAGCCGACCAACATCAGCAGCGGTGTAAATCGCCGAGCGGTGTCGGATAAAGTATCGGGAGCGGTGTCGGCTACGGTGTCGGCTGACCGGCCCCGTTCACCTGTCGTCGGGAGCGATAGCCGACATTTGTTGCTGCCTGCCGCCCGCCGTACGGCCAGCGCATGCCAATGCCGCGCCATCTGTATTCGGCCGCCATCTGACGCGAAAATATCGCGCCGCAACGCCGCCAGACCTCTCATCGGGGGTGCGGCTTTTCTGCGGACACGTCAGGGCCTGCTGCAGTAACGCCAGCCAGCTAGCTGGTTGGAAGATAGCCCTCACACGGACAGACCCCACCCCCCTCCAGCAGTCCGCCCCGACCCCGACCGTCCCACTGCGCCCCCGTCGGGGGCACGCGCTCTGCCCCAGAGCTGTTCTCCGCTGGGCTTCATCTCCCCCCGACTTCAGCGTAGCTCGACATGCTCAGCATGCTGCAGAGAGCCTGCGCCGCCGCTGACACGCAAACAGATAAGAAAGATGAACGGTGAGAGCAGGATAAAATAACGTGGTCTGGCTCTCAAGCGTGGACGGTCGAAACAGTACAACAAGGCTGAGAGGCATTACGGCCTACCGCGGGGATGGCAGAATGGTAGACTTAACTGTTTATAGCACTTCTTATTGGCGCAATCATCTTCAGCAGATAAATGCTGCGATAAGAAGCCGCAGGCTCATCTAGCGTGGGTTCTAACTGATCTACCAGAACGTATTGTTCGGAGAAGCTTCTCCAACACCAAGCTCCTGTAACTGCTTATCGTGAATTACGAGGTGATAATATTGCTTTTCCTGGCTGCATATATGGTTTGTAATGGAGATAAGCAAGGATTCCCGGGAAAGGGATGTCAGGGCCAGCATTACCGCCTATGCATGTATGTTTGTATGTTTATTGCACTTCGACCAGACACTGTGCTGATAATAGTCTTGGACCAGACACTGTGCTGTGCTGATATTAGTCTTGGACCAGACACTGTGCTGTGCTGATATTAGTCTTGGACCAGACACTGTGCTGTGCTGATAATAGTCTTGGACCAGACACTGTGCTGTGCTGATAATAGTCTTGGACCAGACACTGTGCTGTGCTGATATTAGTCTTGGACCAGACACTGTGCTGTGCTGATATTAGTCTTGGACCAGACACTGTGCTGTGCTGATAATAGTCTTGGACCAGACACTGTGCTGATATTAGTCTTGGACCAGACACTGTGCTGTGCTGATAATAGTCTTGGACCAGACACTGTGCTGATAATAGTCTTGGACCAGACACTGTGCTGATATTAGTCTTGGACCAGACACTGTGCTGTGCTGATATTAGTCTTGGACCAGACACTGTGCTGTGCTGATATTAGTCTTGGACCAGACACTGTGCTGTGCTGATAATAGTCTTGGACCAGACACTGTGCTGTGCTGATAATAGTCTTGGACCAGACACTGTGCTGTGCTGATAATAGTCTTGGACCAGACACTGTGCTGTGCTGATATTAGTCTTGGACCAGACACTGTGCTGTGCTGATAATAGTCTTCGACCAGACACTGTGCTGATATTAGTCTTGGACCAGACACTGTGCTGTGCTGATAATAGTCTTGGACCAGACACTGTGCTGATAATAGTCTTGGACCAGACACTGTGCTGTGCTGATATTAGTCTTGGACCAGACACTGTGCTGTGCTGATATTAGTCTTGGACCAGACACTGTGCTGTGCTGATATTAGTCTTGGACCAGACACTGTGCTGTGCTGATATTAGTCTTGGACCAGACACTGTGCTGTGCTGATAATAGTCTTGGACCAGACACTGTGCTGTGCTGATAATAGTCTTGGACCAGACACTGTGCTGTGCTGATAATAGTCTTGGACCAGACACTGTGCTGTGCTGATAATAGTCTTGGACCAGACACTGTGCTGTGCTGATATTAGTCTTGGACCAGACACTGTGCTGTGCTGATAATAGTCTTGGACCAGACACTGTGCTGTGCTGATAATAGTCTTGGACCAGACACTGTGCTGTGCTGATAATAGTCTTGGACCAGACACTGTGCTGATAATAGTCTTGGACCAGACACTGTGCTGTGCTGATATTAGTCTTGGACCAGACACTGTGCTGTGCTGATATTAGTCTTGGACCAGACACTGTGCTGTGCTGATATTAGTCTTGGACCAGACACTGTGCTGTGCTGATATTAGTCTTGGACCAGACACTGTGCTGTGCTGATAATAGTCTTGGACCAGACACTGTGCTGATAATAGTCTTGGACCAGACACTGTGCTGTGCTGATATTAGTCTTGGACCAGACACTGTGCTGTGCTGATATTAGTCTTGGACCAGACACTGTGCTGTGCTGATATTAGTCTTGGACCAGACACTGTGCTGTGCTGATATTAGTCTTGGACCAGACACTGTGCTGTGCTGATAATAGTCTTGGACCAGACACTGTGCTGTGCTGATAATAGTCTTGGACCAGACACTGTGCTGTGCTGATATTAGTCTTGGACCAGACACTGTGCTGTGCTGATATTCGAGAGAAGTGTTCCTAGTGAACAGAAGATTTCTAGTTGTAGCTCACAGGAGGGGCAGTGGTTTAAAGTCAGGGGGTGGAGGATTTGGAGGCGTGAGCCTAAGCAAGGGGGCAGTGAGTGGCAGGTGGTAGGTGGTAGGAGTGAGAAGCAACCTAGTCAAGCAGCTCAACAGGCAGGAGTAGTAACATCCAATAGGTTCCAGGCATTGGAGGACTGCCCCCAGGATAGTGATAGCAGCAAGGAGAAAGTGCTAGTCGTAGGAGACTCTCGTGTGCGGCATTTAGATAGGGTATTCTGTCAAGGTCGGAGAGGTAGGAGGTGCATCACCAGGCCTGGTGCCAAGGTTAGAAACCTGGTCCCAGTGGTCGCACAGGCCACCAGTGAAAACCAGTGTAGTACAGTTATAGTGCAGGTAGGAGTGAACAACATAGGTCCTGCTAGGAGTGAGGAGCTGATGCAGGACTACAGGGCCCTTCTGGCCACCTTGAAGCAAAGCAATAGCAGAGTTATTGTGACAGCTGTTCTGCCTAGGGCTGGAGTCTCCCCTGAGTGGAGCTCTAGGGCACTGGCAGCCAATGCCAGGGTAGGTAGGCTCTGCAATGAGTTAGGTTTGACTTTTGTTGACAAGTGGTGCAGGTTTTATGGCTCATCTGACCTCTATCAGATGGATGGCCTGCACTTCTCCGAGAAGGGGGTGCAAGTATTAGGCAAAGTATATGAACATGTCCTTCAGGGAAACTAGATAATGGGGTGGGGAGGGAAGAATTGGCATTGCCATCTCAGGGATATGCCAATAGTGACAGCATAGGCAATAGAACCTCACAGTCAGCAAATAGGGGTAGCAGTAGATCAAGGTGGCAGAGTGGTAGCTCATCCAGAGATGATAGAGCTACTCAACATGAAAAAGCCACAGAGGGTCATGGAACTTTTGCTAAGTGCATGATGCTTAATGCTCAGAGCATTCGATCAAAATTTGATGAGTTAAAGTGTTATGTTGCTGAGGAGAAACCAGATTTTGTTTGCATTACTGAGGCATGGGTCAGTGAGGGATATTTTGGGAATAACTTGCAGGACTATGAGATCCAGGGATACAATATGTTTTCATGCAATAGGGGTCTATCAGTGAAAGGGGATGGTGTAATGCTGTATGTGAATAGCTTATACAGTTCTCAAAAAGTAGCAGATGGGGTAAAAAATATGTCTGTGGAGTCCATTTGGCTTGATGTTGCTGTGGGAAAAGGCAACAGCAATAAACTGAGGATAGGAGCTTTGTATCGATCAGGAACCTTGCCACATTCTCAGCAACTGGAGCTCGATAAAGTGATTTGTGAGGAAATCAGTAGAAACTTTCAGAGGAAATGCCTTATTCTTGGTGACTTTAATCTAAAAGGATATGAAAATGTTGGTGTTGGCTCCCCATCATGTAAACTGTTTAGGAAATGCCTTGACGAGGACTTGTTCTTACACCAGTTTGTAACGGAACCAACCGGGCAGGGCTCATTCTTGGACCTTGTCTTCTCAGATTTAAGTGATTTAGTTCAAGACTTGACTGTAGGAGAAACTCTGGGAAGAAGTGACCATAACATAATGAGATTCAAGGCACAGGTAGCAGGGACAATCAAGGATAATTTGGAAAAGATTCCAAATTATAACAGGGCAGACTTTGACTACATGAGAGAGGCTTTAAGTGCCATAAAATGGGAAGAAGAATTATTTGATTTAAATGCCTGTGAAATGTGGGAAATGTTCAAATCTTACTTGAGGGAAATTCAGATTAGACATGTCCCCCAAGAGCAATGTCGCAAAAGAAGGGTAGGAAAGCCAGCATGGCTTACACCAGATGTGATGAAAGCAATTAAGGCTAAGAAAGATGCATTTAGAGTATTTAAGGAAGCTTCAAATATCGTAAATCTAAGGTCGTATCAAAAATCTAGAGATGCTGTGAAGCAGAAAATCAGAGCAGCAAAGCGAGCAAAATAATTGGATTTGGCTAGGAACTGTAATGGGGACAGTAAAAAGTTCTTTAGTTTCTACACGCTAAGTAAAGTTTCAAGCACAATTGGTCCACTGGAAGTAAATGGGACTATATTGAGTGAGGACGGTGAGATGGTTGAGGAGCTGAGCAAGCAGTTTTAATCAGTGTTTACAGTGGAGGATGTGACTAATCTGCCAACCGTGAACCACAGTTCAGTGACAGGTGATCAGATACACGATGTTGATTTCATTGATAGTGATATTGTTTTCAATTATATCAGAAAAGTAAAGCCAAACAAGGCAGCAGGACCTGATGGAATTTATGCTAGGGTATTGCGGGAAGCTGAAAAGGAAGTGGCAATTCCACTTAGTATAATATGTTGTAGATCAGTTTCAAAAAATGAAATTCCAACAGATTGGAAAAGGGCAAATGTAGGTCCTATTTTCAAGAAAGGAGAAAGAGGGAAAGTTGAAAACTATAGGCCAGTAAGCCTCACATCCCTAGTATGCAAGGTACTCGAATCAATTATCAAGGATAGAATAGTTAGTTTTCTGGAAGGAAACAGATTGATTCAAGATACTCAACATGGGTTTAGAAAAGGGCGATCGTGTCTCACAAATCTCTTGGACTTTTTAATTTTGCTACAGAACAATTTGATCAGGGAAATCAGGTTGATGTAGCATATCTTGACTTTAGTAAGGCCTTTGACAAGGTACCCCATAAACGGTTAATGATGCAGCTTCAGGTCCATGGTATTGCAGGTAGCATCCTAAAATGGATAGAGTTGTGGCTTTCAGATAGACAGCAGAGAGTGATGCTAAATGTATTTAGTGATGCTAAATAGAGAGTGATGCTAAATGGTACAAAGTCATCATGGCAAAATGTTCTTAGTGGAGTCCCCCAGGGGTCGGTACTGGGGCCACTATTGTTCATTATATATGTGAATAGCATTGAATGTGGCCTAAGTAGTAAGGTTTTGAAATTTGGGGATGATTTGAAGATCTTTAGGGCAATAACAGGGCACAATGAGCAGGTTTTGCTGCAGAAAAACTTAGACGAGCTAGTGAAGTGGTCCGAAAAATGGCAAATGAAGTTTAATTTTGATAAGTGCAAAGTCATGCATGTAGGTAGGCAGCATATGAAGGCTCATAAAGTCATAAAGTCATAAAGTCATAAAGTGTTAAGGCTTAATAAGAGCCACAGGGGCCCATCTGGGTTAAGCCTATCTAGAAAGGGTACTAGAAATGTACATATTCTCACCCCAATCAATCCCTAATCCCAAGTTCCTAGGAAGCTACATATCCCAGCCTATCTAGCATCATCCACTTGCTATTGCATAACACCCTCAACAATTGCAAGCTCCTCCCATCATACCCATTGTGCTACCATAGCCCCTGCTTAAAGGGTCTGTGCCATGCACACTTAACATAAATCTCACCCCATCCATCCACATTAGAACTCAAAAACAAGATTTTCCTGTCTAAAAAATTTGTCCACCCTACTTTTAAATACATTCAATGAGGAACTCCCCACAACATCAGCAGGCAGCCCATTCCACTTGATGGGTGGCCAAGTACTATCTGTGACTCAGCAGGAGAAGGACTTAGGTGTTATTTTGAACACAAAATTGGGGGCATCAGAACAGGCCAAAGAAGCCAGGAAGAAGGCACTAAGAATGCTTGGGGCAATACAGAGGAATGTGTCATACAAAAGTGAGGAGGTCATCAGGAAGCTTTACTGTGCATATGTCAGGCCACATTTGGAATACTGTGTCCAAGCTTGGTCCCCTAGTTATGAGAAAGATTGTTGGCTTTTAGAGAGAGAGTACAAAGGAGGGCAACAAAAATGGTTAATGGTACAGGCAACCTGACATATGAGGAAAGATTGAAGAAATTGAATATGTTTTCACTTAGATATAGAAGGCTGAGAGGAGATCTCATTGAGGTTTTTAAATTTGTTCATGGTCAGGAACAGGGATATCTCAGAGAAATGTTTGAATTTAACAGAAATAATGCAATTAGAGGTCATCAATTCAAAATTAAAGTTAATCACAGCAGGACAAGGTTAAGACAGTCTTTCTTCACCAACAGGGTAGTAGAACACTGGAACCAGCTGCCAGGAACCATTGTCAGTAGCAACACACTGAACATCTTTAAAAACGGCATAGACAATCATTATAAGAATAGGGGGCTTGTTTTTCTGTATTTCAGGGAGGGTTGATCGACAGGGAGGAGATGGGAGTTGGGAGGAGTTTGTAATTGTTGAGTGTGTTATGCAATAGCAAGTGAGTCTCTTATTAAGTCTAAACGCTTTATAACTTTATATAGGGTGTACCTAGCAGTGGATTCAGCACCTTCCTTCGGGATGTGATACTGATGAGATTGTCTATGGTAGCACAATGGGTATGATGGGAGGAGTTTGTAATTTTTGAGTGTATTATGCAATAGCAAGTGAGTCTCTTATTAAGTCTGAACGCTTTATGAATTTGTATGGGGTGCGCCTAGCAGTGGATTCGGCACCTTCCTTCGGGATGTGATGCTGATGAGATTGTCTATGGTGGCACAATGGGTATGATGGGAGGATCTTGTGATTGTTGAGTGTGTTATGCGGTAGCAAGTGAGTGGTGCTAGATAGGCTGGGGTATATAGCTTCCTAGGAACTTGGGATAAGGGATTGATTGGGGTGAGAGTATGTACATTTCTAGTACCTTTTCTAGATAGGCTTAATCCAGATGGGCCCCTGTGGCTCTTATTAAGCCTTAATACTTTATGACTTTACTTTATGACTTTATGGTCAGTTGGAATTCAATGAATTTTGTTCTAAGATCAACCATCTAATTATCGATCCATGAACACATCAGCAGCATACCCGTCTTTGATTATGGTCTTCGCTTTACTCGCATGCCATTGTGAAGATCAGTTCGGCAGATGCAACCATGGTCATTGGCTATGCGAATTTCTGAGATGATCCCCAGAGCAACGCAATACGGTTGGTTATTGGGGTTTAGGGGCGCATCGACTGCAGAGGTCATGCAGCGCCCACTACGAGTGAAAACGAAATATTTGGAATCGTGATACAGTCCAGTATAGTAACGTTACAAGAACTGCGTGATAGCAACTAGTGTATGCCGTGGTCATACTCTGGAGGATAACTCCTCTCATCATACACCACTCGACATGTCGACGAGGCAAACGGTCTAAGGTGGGGTGTAGTGAGGTCACACCACAAAACACCATTCGACGGCATGTCGACGGGACGAACGGCTGTGGAGCGGGGCATAGTGACGTCACACCACACAACGTTGCCGTCGGGCTGGGGAAAGACCTGCAGCGACTGAAATGTGGCCAGCTCAGAGTTGTCAGTCTGCTGCAGGGCGAAGGAGGCGGGGTCAAACGTGTCGGCGGAGTCGGCATGAACCTGCCTGCTCCAGAAGTCTGCTGCAACATTGTCAGACCCGCACACATACAGAATATCCAACACATACTCTGTATTCACACTCCAGTGACCAGTGTTTTTTTTCCTCCAGTGTTTGTGGTCGGCGCACAGCTACCTTACGACCGTCAATCATGTGCTTAACGTGGAGCAATGCTAGATATAAGCACCCAACACCTCACTGTCATACGTAGAGTATATTTGTTGGGTCCGAGACAGCTTTCTGGAGAAGAGAGCGACAGGTGGCGGCTGGCCATTCACCACCTGATGAAGGGCCGAGCCACAGCCACCTGTGATGCGTCGGTAACGGGTTGGTATGCGTCACAATGAGGAACATGATGACAACGTACAGACTCTCTGTAACACCAGTTTGATATCGGTGAACGAGGCGACAGCCGTTTCACACCACTGGAGCGTTGTAGCTTCCGGGTGGGTAGAGTCTGATTAGTTCGGCCAGATGGTGCGCAAAGCGAGGTGTCATGCGGGGGTAAAAGTCGCCATCCCAAGGAAACGATGAAGCCAAGCGAATCGGTCGGTTGGGGCATGTCGGCTATCTCCGTGACCTTGGTGTCCGGGGGTCTGAGCCCCTCAGCTGTCACAGTGTGCCCGGGTGTCTGAGCCCCTCAGCTGTCACAGTGTGTCCGGGGTCTGAGCCCCTCAGCTGTCACAGTGTGTTTGGGGTCTGAGCCCCCAGCTGTTACAGTGTGTCCGGGTGTCTGAGCCCCCCAGCTGTCACAGTGTGTCCGGGGTCTGAGCCCCCAGCTGTTACAGTGTGTCCGGGGGTCTGAGCCCCTCAGCTGTCACAGTGTGTCCGGGGTCTGAGCCCCTCAGCTGTCACAGTGTGTCCGGGGGGTTCTGAGCCCCCCAGCTGTTACAGTGTGTCCTGGGTTTGAGCCCCTAGCTGTTACATTGTGTCCGGGGGTTCTGAGCCCCCCAGCTGTTACAGTGTGTCCTGGGTTTGAGCCCCTCAGCTGTCACAGTGTGTCCTGGGGTCTGAGATCCTCAGCTGTCACAGTGTGTCCGGGGTCTGAGCCCCCAGCTGTTACAGTGTGTCCGGGGGTCTGAGCCCCTCAGCTGTCACAGTGTGTCCGGGGTCTGAGCCCCCAGCTGTTACAGTGTGTCCGGGGGGTTCTGAGCCCCTCAGCTGTTACAGTGTGTCCGGGGTTTGAGCCCCTAGCTGTTACAGTGTGTCCGGGGTTTGAGCCCCTCAGCTGTTACAGTGTGTCCGGGGGTCTGAGCCCCTCAGCTGTCACAGTGTGTCCGGGGTCTGAGCCCCCAGCTGTTACAGTGTGTCCGGGGTTTGAGCCCCTAGCTGTTACAGTGTGTCCGGGGGTCTGAGATCCTCAGCTGTCACAGTGTGTCCTGGGTTTGAGCCCCTCAGCTGTTACAGTGTGTCCGGGGTTTGAGCCCCTCAGCTGTCACAGTGTGTCCGGGGTTTGAGCCCCTCAGCTGTCACAGTGTGTCCGGGGTTTGAGCCCCTCAGCTGTTACAGTGTGTCCGGGGTTTGAGCCCCTCAGCTGTTACAGTGTGTCCGGGGGGTTCTGAGCCCCTCAGCTGTCACAGTGTGTCCGGGGTTTGAGCCCCTCAGCTGTTACAGTGTGTCCGGGGTTTGAGCCCCTCAGCTGTTACAGTGTGTCCGGGGTTTGAGCCCCTCAGCTGTTACAGTGTGTCCGGGGTTTGAGCCCCTCAGCTGTTACAGTGTGTCCGGGGGTCTGAGATCCTCAGCTGTCACAGTGTGTCCGGGGTCCTGAGCCCCGGTCTGATCGAAAAAGTGGTGTGTCCGGCACACACACGGGCGCTGGCCAACATGGTAGGGGCTAGACCGATCTGTGTAATGGTCCGACCGGTACAGCGGCGCTGCTGGCATCCGCTCGGGGAACAGGGAGCGGGGGACCGCACCGACGACGGGGAGAGAGAGGGCCTGAGGCCGCGAGGGGCGTGTGGTATGCCAGCAGCCGAATGGTCATCGACCAGTGGCACGATCTCATCGGCTAGTTTCCAAAGCTGCTCTAATGTCAGCCCACTTTGAGCAGCCAGAGCCGTGCTCACAGAAGTGAGTGTGGCTTGCAAGAAGTTATGTCGCACAATTTCTCATCGACACCAACCTAGCTGGGAAGACTACGCAATTTAGTTTCGTGAATGGACGGTTTGTCTGAAATAGAGGGTTTGCTGATGCGTTTTTCGAAGAGTTCGGGTATAGTTGTTTTTCCAAAATGTCTATCACAGCCACTATCAACAAGTCATAATTCTGACGATTGAATATGCCAGATGGCATATGCACCATGGTGTCAGTCGGAAGAGCGGACAACGCGTGGAATGAGTTAACAGCAATACTTACGGGATGGAACCGTGCTTCGAGGATAGCAAACCAACCACTAGCGGCCGTCTCAAGAAAAGCCGGGGGTTTGACCGCCACATGATGCGTAGTCTCTGCTGGTTTAAGACTCATGTTGATGAAAACATATACACAGATGAAGGAAAAATAAGTAACTACCGATGTTCCGAGAGAACAATACGACAGGAGAGGAATTCCAATGCTCACGAGAACACAATATGCAGCAAATAACCGTAGCCACGGCCACACAACACAAGAAATCAGTCGAAACCGAAATCACGTCGGGCCACCAAATCACGTCGGGCCACCAAATCATGCAGGGTAACTCCTCTCCATCAGCGCGCCGGTATGCGAGTGACCTTGAGCGGCCGGAGCACGTGGCATCCCCTAGTCGCCCGAGGGTCATAATGAAAGTGAGGAAGCGGCGTCTGCCCCTGTCGTCAGCTTAGTAAACTAAGCTGACGACTAATATGGTACAGTGTTAAATTAATCTGTCAAAACGATCGACAGGCAAGCGCAAAAACTCACATAATGACAACAAAATTGATGAATCGAATCACGCATAAGCTGATCAGGGAAACTATACTAAGTGAGCGAAATCCCCTCCCGTGGCGGACCAGATCTACTTTCACCGCGAGACGGACGCCGCAGGACGCCACTCATGGCGCAGCACCACAATATCAGTGCACAAATCCTGTCCTCACCTGTGCTGTCTGCATCCAACCACCACCGATCACAAGCATACGCCGGCGTTGTCTGCCTTCTACACTGAAGTAGCGATCGCGGTAGCTGGAGCTACCTACACCAAACACCACTCTGCTGGAGCTACCTACACCAAACACCACTCTGCTGGAGCTACCTACACCAAACACCACTCTGCTGGAGCTACCTACACCAAACACCACTCTGCTGCTTCCGGGGGCCGAATGGAGCCCGATCCCAGCGGTGGTATCTGAGCCGCAGCTATCATGCTGGGTAATTAGCACGCTGGCAATGGAAGTGAATGCGCCAATTACCCGAGCTGGCCGACTGAAGGCGCACATCAATGGTGACTTTGTAATGCAGGGCCTTAACAACGCAGTGCGACTATTAGTTGATACGCAGCTTGATGGACTGTTATAGTTATTTTCGGTTTTCAGGATGCTGATCTATTAGCTTCAAGTCGAAAACTGTGTCGTTTTATTACGACACAGCTACTGTGGTCTACTACTGAGGTCAACAGGTGGTAGCGACATAATGAGCCGATCATTGACGAGTCCAACTGATCAAGGAAGCAAATCCCACAGCTCGCAAATGGATATATGGCTGCTGAAGTATTGTGTTTCACCTCGCGACTCAGTCTGTTGTGAAACATGGACCGAGGACTCGGCGACAATAGTCGAAATAGCTGCTATGCGAAGGTGGGAAAGCTGATTACATCCACAACATATCAAGGTGTTATAAATTCCTGATTAAGGTGTTATAAATCGGTACCAGAGCATGCTACTAACATAAAGTGTGTAGCAGTTGTGCTATCCAGCACTTGAGTGGTGCTTCCCAGACCTCTAGCTTTTGGTTCATTGGACATAATTACTTTTTTGTCCTATGCAATTCCTCTTTGAATCATAGTGTCTTGTCAGGCGGTTGTAGTGCAACTGACAGGCCATCACTGTCGCCTGGTTTAGTGTTGCTACCCTCCTTAGTGCTGCTGTCATCCTTAGTGCCCTGTCCTCTGTAGTATCCTCCGAATATTATGCTGTTTTGGGGCACCCTGCTGCCGTGATCAGTTCCCTGTCCTGTTTACTGCCCTGTCTCAGCCCAACTTAGCGCCCTGTCCTTCCCAGAGCCCTGCCCTGCTTATTGCCCTGCCCCAGCCAAACTCAGCTCCCTGGTCTTCCCAGAGCCCAGCCCTGCTTATTGCCCTGCCCCAGCCCAACCTAGCGCCCTGTTCTTTCAAGAATCCTGCCCCGCTTATTGCCCTGCCCAGCCCAACTTAGCGCCCTGTTCATTCCAGAGCCCTGTCCTGTTCACTGCCCTGTCCCAGCTCAACTTCGCAGCCTCGGTAGCTCAGTTGGTTAGATCGCTGACCTGTATTGGTCTTTCCTGTCCTGAGAAAACAGGTTCGAGTCGCTTCACGCGCTCGCATTTAGTCCCTGGCTTTGTGGGTCAGCTGGCAACTAGCCCGATAAGACCGGGGACGAACGCACCGGCCGTGTCGGTGCGTTGACGGCATGTTAAGCTCTCGGTGAATAGTCTGCCGTTGACGGCATGTTAAGCTCTCGGTGAATAGTCTGCCGTTGACGGCATGTTAAGCTCTCGGTGAATAGTCTGCCGTTGACGGCATGTTAAGCTCTCGGTGAATAGTCTGCCGTTGAACAGGAATTCATGGATCGGTGGTGGGACCATGGTCCACGCAACAATCTCTTCTTAATGATAGGAATCTGGTCCATAAAGGCACCCAAACAAGAATTCGGACCAAATTTCCTATATAAAAAACGTGGCGCCCTGTTTTTCCCACAGCCATGCCCTGGTTAGTGTCCTGCCCTCTTTCCCTGGGTACACTGCTCTCCTTTCCTGATTGATCTACCCTGCTTAGTGCCATGTTCTCCACAGTGCCATGCTCTTCTGATTGATCTTCCCACCTAAGTGCTCTACTCCATTTTATGTCCTGCCATTCTGAGTACCCCACGCTTTAAGAGTGCCCTATTTAGTGCCTTGTCCTCTTTAGGTTGCCATACCTAAAGCCTATCGAGTCAGGTTGGACAATAGCTTCAGCTGCTGGGGTGTCATTTAGCTAAATAGTTGACGCGTTTGGCGATCGTGATCGATATTGGTTTCTTATCTGTGCTTGCGCCAATTTAGCCGATTAGAGCACAGCATTTTTGTTACAATAGCTAAATAGTTTTCACCGAAGCGGCTACGAAATCCATCGATCAATCGCCGAGTTCGCTTCAGCAAAATTTACCGGTTGAAAATTGTATAGGCGCAAATGCTGTCGCGCCAGCCAGGCTCCCTTGAGATATATTTGATATGTAATATATATACAGATGTGTAATGTGTTATATGGAGTTGCGCTTCACGAAAACAATTATTTATATTGTCACAACAATTATGCGCTGTAAATGGTTAACGTGTTGCGCGCACAGATACAAAAACTGATATCGATCACCTTCGTGTAACGATACATATGTAACTAAAGACACTCCAGCGGCTGATTGCCATTGTCCAAGCCTGACCCTACCATACTTATTACCCTGTCCTAAGTGCCAGCTCTCCTTGGTGTCCTGCCCTCTTTCATGGGTGGAGAATACAGTATGGCAGGTGGTATGGCCATGGTCACATCAACTTCAAAGTTGATGTGGCACTGCCTCACCAACTTTCTGTGGCAGCCTTTATTTTTAGAAGGCAATTCAAACAAGTTACCAGTTAAAAGGTAAAGTTCAAACTGTGGCCAGGACAGGGACGTATCCACAAATTGTCAATGGAGGGGCCCCGGACTATCCCCACAATTTTTTTCTTCAATTCCTTGGATGTCGGCCACTTCATTTCGAATACAAGATATGTTGGTCCCTTAGAAAAGTGATGCTTTTTATTCCCATTAGGGCCCCAGATTATTGGATCCCCTCCCTTCTCCAATTGTAAATAAGCATGGCACTGTTATAGACCAGAAATGCAGACTACCTAAATATGCATCTAGATACAGGATGTCAAGCCTCTACTGGAAAAAGTCGATCCAGTCTTCTGTAAGGCGTAAGTAAACGCTTGCAAAGACACATAAACTCTCGTAATGACCTGTACGCATTCGTAAGGATACGTACCCGCTCGTAAGCGTCCATGCACAAATAATAGGCATCCGTAGACGTTTGTAAGGACCCGTATAATTTCGCAAGGACCTGCAGATGGTCGTAAGGGTCCGTAGACGTATGGACCCGTAGACATTCGCTAGGACCCGCAGATGCTCGTAAGGGCCGGTAGACGTTCGTAGGAACCCGCAGACGTTCATAAGGACTCGTAGGTGGTCGTAACAGTTCGTACACGCCTATAAGTACCCGTAAACTTCGTAAAAGGCCACAAACGTTCGTAAGAGTTCATAGACTTTCTTAGCGGCCCGACAGCAGCCACCAAGAGTGTTGTTCGCCTTATATCTACCATCGCAATCCCGTAAATAACTACATACATGCCCTTGGCGCAACCCTTAGCGCCGGGCTATGGGCCCATGAGAGTTGATGGAGGGGAGACCGCCCCCTTGGCTGCATCTCTGTGCCAGGACACTAAATTGTGTCAACCTGGATGGCACTGATGATGTCACAGGTCAGGTCAGGCACAGTATGTTTGGGTCTCAGGTGCACCGCATTATGTCCCCTTAGTTGCGAAATACAATGATGATATAGTAGATGCACACAAACCCCAATTCCATGTTAGTGTGTTCAAAATAGATCAAAGCGATTACCCTCCCAATCGGGTTTCAACAGAGTTGACCCAAAATTGCTAATCTACACTAGCCTAACCTAATCTAACGTCACTTTTAGCCGTTTTCCAGCACCAGACCCAATCGTGAAACACGACGAAAACAGGCGGCAGAAAACATAGATGCAGACAAAGGACTTCGCAACATATACGCTGGACGCTACGTTAGTCGCGACATACAACTATAAACGTTACGTGGCACGAGTAGAAGTGCGCCTGTTGTATGCTGCACCGGAGAGCACCTATTTGTGCTATAATCGCTAGATGGCACTGGTACAAGCGCGCCTGTTGAATGCTGCACCGGGATGCACCTAGTTAACTATTGTCGCTAGATGGCACCAGCGCAAGTGCGCCTGTTGTATGCTGCACCGGAGAGCACCAATTTGAGCTATAATCGCTAGATGGCACTGGTACAAGCGCGCCTGTTGAATGCTGCACCGGGATGCACCTAGTTAACTATTGTCGCTAGATGGCACCAGCGCAAGTGCGCCTGGTGAATGCTGCACCGGGATGCACCTATTTATATTATTAGATGCACACCAGCACGCCAGAATGTTCGCGTGTTCAAAATTGATCCAGGCCACTACACTTCCAAGCGGGTTTGAACTGAGTTAACCCGAATTTGGCTAATCTGCACTAACCTAGCCTAATCCAACATCACTAAACCTCACCAAACCTCAAAATCTCACCAAGCCTAACCTAACCTAACACGACCTGACCTGACCTAAGCAAACCTCATTTGAAGTCTCACCTACCCTGCCTTCTCCAAACTCCATTTCCATACGCGCAACAACCCAGCTGTATTTCCCTGCATACACCATAAGCTACATTCACCTATAAAATCCTTCCCACGATAGCTTGACTGGCGTGGCAACACGTGCGCATGAAACATTTTCAACCGGTGAAGTTGGCTCCACCAAACCCGGTCATCCATCAATGTAATAAGCCGGCTGAGGAGGTCGAAGATGATGTTTGTTAATGCTTCAGGGCAGCCTTCATTGTAGGAAAAATATCTTCGATGGGGAAAATCCAAATGTATCGTTGGAATAACAACATTTGAGGCATTGCGTGCCTACCACTTTTCATCTAAAATGGGGCCTGACAGGTACGTTGATGGGATGCGAAGCGGAACCTGTTAAAGGTCACGACACTTGCCACTCTCGTCGCAATGGCCCACCACTGGCTCACGGCAGGTGCCAATAGCCAACGGAAAAAGTGTAGCCGGTACATGGCACCGGGTAATGCAGGTAGCGGCGTATCGTCACTTTCAGCCGTTTTCCAGCACCAGACCCTACCGTGAAAAACGATTAAAACGGCTGCCTTTTCTATGATGTACTACTGAATGATATTGAATTCCTCAAAAGCTCAACTTAGAACATTCTGAGCAAAAGATCACGCTGGGTCACGTGAGGGAACGAGAGGTCAAATGCGGTCATGTGCTGTGCGTAGAATGTGATACAAGGTTTTGATAAAAATAACAAATACAGTAGGATAATGCAGCATAAATAATTCCATCTATCATTGTTAGTTGACATGTTCGCTACCTAGATTGCTATATGAGTGATAGATTCCATCGAATTAGTAGTTTATGTACTAGTAGTAGTAGTAGTTATGACCATGGTCTATCGACATAACTCAGATACTTTGAACAGATCATGTGCAAATGCAGCACAAATGAACTCATTATCAATGCCGACCATACATGGATGACATAATCGTTAACATTACAAGAATCCCATCATCCTCCAGGCACATGTTTCTGTGACGTCATTTTATCTAATCTAGGCTCACCTGGCCATCAAAATATTGACACAACATGTCTGGTGAACCTGTCGTAGAGAAAACCACGTTTCACATCTCTAGCTTTAGTGGTTCCACCAATAGCACCGTTATACCAATGGCGCCAAAACGCACGAACAAATGACAGTGTATGATAATTGGCCTCATTTGATCCATAGCGAATGGATGTAGGATCACGAAATTCAAAGACAAGAGTGTTTCCTAACAGCGCTCAAGCCACCCTGTATAATTGACTTTCCGTGGTAAGATCATACCTTTTGTGCTCTTTTACATTCCATGGCATGCCTATCCTATTTGAACATTTTACGAACATCTTTTAGATTGATGCTGAATTTAACTTGCGCACTACCTGCAACACTTCTCAGAAGCAATCTGTGGCTCTGAAGGTTCATCGTATTGGCGCTTCCGCTTGCCATGTAATTACTTTTGTACTTTACATTCCTTTCACACAGCTACTGAGCTGTTTCGAAGTGGAATGGAAAAATCCAACCATCACAAAATGAGTCATAGTGCAACTTTCTAAGTTTTATAACAGCGTACCACGAGTTCACGTACTTCATGTGATTTCGAGCGACTCATAGCGAATTCATTTCCACTGAGAAAATACAACATCATACTGTTGCATGCGCAGTCATAAAACAACATAATGTCACGGAACCTAAATTTGTATCTTAGCATTGTGAGCAAAAAAGCAAAATACAGACGTCCCATCTGTTAATTTGTATTACTCGTGCGTTAATTCACGCAACTCCTGGATGGTCACAATCCGTAATTTGTAGTGTGCAGGTGCATTTGCCTTTCGCCGTCCACCATATTGTGCTTTGCTTTGTCTTTTTCTCATTATCTCATTTACTCCGGCACTCATTCAGTTGGTATTCTACCCGGCGTAGAAAACAACATTTTCGGAGCGCAATTGTGATGAATAAAACGTTCTGTTTCGGAAAGCGCATGATCAACACCCTAATACCGGAGTTGAGAGCATCTCATGTAACCAGCGACGAACTCTAGGAACGAATTCGAGCTATTTGAAACCAGCTGACTCATATGCATTGCAAGCACCTGAAGGGCTCCGTTCCCAGACGAATGCAAGAGGTGGTCGACAACAGTGGCGGATGGTCACGTTAGGCCGTAGGAGCAGCCATTCATTGTTCAAATGTTGGAGTATTGCTCTGTGTGCTCTATCTCTGTCTCCGTCTTTGTGAACGAAACAAGTCTGCATAGGCGTAATACGTCCTTTTGCATTATCCACACTCGGTATGTGACATACAAAATAGTACAATACGCCATCCACTAAGTCACGAATGGAGATATCTTACCAGCTCAGGAGCACAGCTTTAGAATGGGTTCCCTGCATCGCCCATCGAATGAAAAACTCCGTACCTTGGGCCACTTAATTCCAGATGTTCACGATTCCTCAACTTTTGCAAGTTGCATTCTTGTTTTCTCCACCAGAAGCAGTGGTCAAGGTCCAGCAAACATTAGTGGTTTCAACCCCACCCACGATTGGTGCCTCCGCCCGTACACTGAACTACACAAAGAAAAACCTGCACACTGATGAATGCATGGAACAGCCGGAGAGGAACGGGGTAAGGGTGCAGGAAGACTGTTCTATAGACGTCTCTGGGCACAGAAACACACATAACATAAAATATGACTATTTTTAGTTCCGTACTAATGCTATTGGCACGGATCATCTTCTATGCAGGGGATTCGGGAGCTTAGTGTTATGCAGCGAGAAAGAAAAGAAACTAAAGAAACTCGGAACTTGTGGGGCTAACTATACAGAATATGCTTGAAAAATTGATCGCTCCACTTTTCTCCGAACAGTTTTGGACTTACGATACCATAATAGATATGGTTGGAGCGTGGAGAGGGCACCATCCTCAGTGCCCTATAGTGCCTCTCTTAGTGCCGTACTCACAAAAGTGACCTGCTCCTCTTAGTGTTCTGTCCTGGGTACCCTTCCAGCTACTTGGTGCATTGCCCTACAACGTGTCCTGTCCTCCTGAGTGCACTGCTTGTCTTAGTGTTCTGCCACCTTTAGTGTCCTGCCTTCTTGAGTGCCTTTCCAAGCTCCGAATGTATTTTAGGGCTCTCCTAAAGGTTATGCTGAGCTACCTGCTCCTTTAGGGCTCTATACTTTTGTAACAAAGTTGGTTTTTGGAGCGTCTTAATCCCATAAATTCGGCTCCCTCCCCACAGTTCGACTGGTGCGGTTGTAACAATGTTAGATGTAACTATACCGTTCGGCACTCGTTCGAGAATGCGCCGTTGTATAACGCCGGGTGACGCGTGAATCATGCCACCACTGTCGACGGCCGACTGGACGCGTCTTAATGCATGTTATGACTTACGGCCGATAACTGAGCCACCGAGACGACTACAACCTGACTAGGCTGCTCACGTGTCGACGCCAGGCCGACGCGGGCCTGGACGAAAGTGTTGAGACAGCACCGTTTCCCACGGAGGGACCGTTGTGCTGAGATCAGAGGTGTCTCTGATGTCTGATGTCAGAGAGACAGCGCGCCCGCCTGCAGTACGGTGCGCGGTGTTCAGAGCGAGCCTTTGTTCTCTAGCGGGGATGAGTAACCCCACTGGTCTGTGGCGCCATCAGTCAGGTGACTATCACGTATTGCGAGCTGATCACGTGGTACGGGCGTTGTCGTTGCCTGTGGCTACTTAGAGCCTCAGCCGGAGGAGACGCTCTCACTCTCTTGTCGACGAACGTACGTCGCGGACGGATGCCACTCGCGGGCGGCCTGGCCGGGCTGGCCCGCCGCCTAACCCGCCCTGGCTCACCATATTAAGGTACCGAGGTACGTCGGGATTCTGCCTGAGAGTCGCTACGTCTGTTGAGATGTAGATCGAAGGTGAAACTGTTGTCTGTCTGTCAAGCTGATCGAATCACCATTAATGTCTAATCTTCGTGGCCATTTATCTGTTGACTAATTTGCACAATATAGAAGAGCTGGCTTTGGAAGTGCGTGTCAAGAGGTGTGCAGATCAGAGCTCTGAGATGGAAGTCAGAGCCATTATTGAAAACATAACCGGGGTCTTAAATATCGCAAACGCTGAGGTACCCTAGACTATTCTACGAGCCGAAAAAGAAGGTTTACCCCATAAGTGAGGGGGGTGAAAAACCTTTTCTACACTTTTGAGGACCATTCTGGGAGACTTACTGCCTTTGATGCCCTTCCGTGCCCTCCTGGGAGACGGCAACGAGGAGCAGTTGGTAAGATAAGGCGATTCAAGGTCCCGTACAACAATTAGTTTTAACTCGAGATCATATTATATCGAGTATCTTGCCTTTCTGGGCGCCATAGCCCGCCTAGAACGCTGCCCTTATCAGTGCACTGATCTCATTATGATGCCATACAGTACTTGTTGCCCTGACTAGGGCCCCGTTCTCCTTAGCGTTCAGCCCATCTACCGCCCTGTCCTAAGTGCCCGCTCCCTCTAGTGAGCTGCCCTCCTTAGTCCACTGCGCTAACCAGTGTCCTGCTTTCTTTGGAGCTCTACCCTTCTTAGTGGCTGGCAATGGTGGCTGGGTAAATTTACAGGACCTGGTTGAAGTATGGACTTTGCAGAGGTGAATACATAAACCCAAGATATCGTTCAGTCTATGCAAACGTCAAGCGTCACTTAACATGTTCCGTATTGGTTTGCATTAACCCTGGGGGGGGAGGTTTATACCCCGTACGTTATTTCCGTGACAGAGCAAACCCGACGGCACGCAGCGCCGCGAAACTTTCAGTACCTTTTCTTTCATCTTTTTGTGCGTATGATGCGTAAGTTTTAACCTTGGGTCATGTTAGGTTATTGACCTAGCTCAGGTCGAAGAGGATTACCTCCAAACATTTCGGGGTCAATAACTCATCTACATGGAAGATATATTGAAATAAAACTTAGTACGTGCCAACAATTGGGCAATGCCTACAAAACGGATATCTCGGATTGTTGTTTGTTGTTAGATCAGTGACCTGAAGCCACGGCCAATTTTGGACCAGCTGTCCTATTTTTGTAATATGCATGTTCTTCTAACCGGATTTTCCATTGATAAGCGCTGCAGACATTCGAGGAGAAATTACTTTTCCAATTTTATTGATTTCATACGAGTGACCCGAGGCCATATCAAAATATAATGCGTTAAGTGGGCAAAACATGCACAGACACTCCTGCTTTTATGACTGATTTCGAGTTGTCATGGCCAAATTTGAATTGTATGACCTAAATTACTGAATGAAACCAAAACTATGAATCATATTCAAAGTCATGGTCATCCTTGGTCACTGTCCTATAACAAATTTAAGATTGCCACATGATTACAATTTAGCAGTGCTTACGTTACTTATGTCGTGGACTTGTATTTACGGTCAGATCAGTGGCCTAAGATCACTGCTAATTTTGGCCCATGATGGACCAATGTGACTATTTTTTGTACGCTTCGCTGTGTGATGAGCTCTGAAATGGCATGCATTTGCACCTGTGTCCTTACTAGAAATGAATATATAAATTGTGTTGAAAGAGTCAATTGTTTCGGAATAGAACGCCATTTTTAGTCTCCAAATTATTATAAAATAAACAATGAGGCCATTTGCGGGCCCTACTCGTCGATAGTTTTCCAATGCTCCCGTTTGGCGTTCATGAACCGCTAAATGTGTACATTAGAGGAGAGTCTTTATCAGCTCCCCCCCCCCCCCGAGACGGGGTGTGAATCACCACCATGACGGAGATTCATGACCGAACCACCCGTCAGGCACATCACCTGCACGTCCCCCGGTCCCACACTGAGATGGAGAAGAGGCGATTTAGCTGCAGAGCACCACTGTTGTGCAACTCATTGCCACCCGAGCTGATACGGCTTCCCGTGCCGGTCTTCGGTCGCCACCCGCGGCGGTACCTGTCTGACGTGCCGCCCCTGCCGGACTGATTTGCTGTTCGCCTTGTATTTTTAGTATGACATGCATGATCACTGGCTTTAATGTTCTGTGATTTTGACCTTTTCTGCCCTGTTGTTTTATAATATTAACGCGAGGTTGTAATAGCACAAGTTCATTGTGTACTATTTCGATACAAGTCTGTAGAGGATCTGACCGGAGAGAAGGTCGCGAGACGGTGGAGAGACAGCTGATAGACGGTTGAGAGACGGTTGAAAGGCGGTGAGAGACGGTTGAGAGACGGTTGAGAGACGGTCGAGAGACAGCTTAGAGACAGTTGAGAGACGGTTGAGAGACGGTCGAGAGACGGTCGAGAGACGGTCGAGAGACGGTCGAGAGACAGTTGAGAGACAGTTGTGAGACGGTCGAGTGACGGTTGAGAGACGGTCGAGAGACGGCTTAGAGACGCTTGAGAGACGGTCGAGGGACGTTTGAGAGACGGTCGAGAGACGGTCTACAAGCGGTTGTGGCTAATGACTATCGTCTGCCGAAGTGGGCTAATTCCTGTGCTGTCAAATCATTGATACCGACATCCCGAATTTTGTGTGGTGTATCCCGAGGAGCCGATGAACAACGTGGTGAGACTTGTCTTACCTGGCATAGTATCAAGTCACATTCCAACCTGCCACGAATGCTCATTATCAAGCTGACCCTGTCACCTGTGGGCCTTGTTGACAGCGCTGACGGAGAGTATGTCATCACGACATTGACCAAGGCGGTCATCAATTCGGACGGACGCGTGGTGTGGAACCCGCCCGCCATCTTTAAGTCGTACTGCGAGATTGACGTCCGCTACTTTCCGTTCGACCAACAGCAGTGTTTCATGAAGTTCGGCAGCTGGACGTATGACGGATTCCAGGTGAGAACATGTCCTGCTGCAGTCTGTGATTAGATTGCTCTGCTCAGTATGCTCACTATACTATGCCTATCATGTCAATGCTCACCATTGCTACATAAAGTGCGGCTCTTCCTGGTTTGGACTCTATCACGACGGGAGAATCCTCATCGGCATTTGTACATAGGACTTGCACGTTTCCATTATAGAGATGGGTGTGCAGGTTTAAAAAAAAACAAATGTTATCAATGCTCCGTGTATTCATATTCGAAAGCCCATGTGAGCGTATCCACCCCGATGGGCGTCCATGTGAGCGTATCCACCCCGATGGGCGTCCACGCCATGTGAGCGTATCCACCCCGATGGGCGTCCATGTGAGCGTATCCACCCCGATGTGAGCGTATCCACCCCGATGCCCATGTGAGCGTATCCACCCCGATGCCCATGTGAGCGTATCCACCCCGATGCCCATGTGAGCGTATCCACCCCGATGGGCGTCCATGTGAGCGTATCCACCCCGATGCCCATGTGAGCGTATCCACCCCGATGGGCGTCCATGTGAGCGTATCCACCCCGATGGGCGTCCACGCCATGTGAGCGTATCCACCCCGATGGGCGTCCACGCCATGTGAGCGTATCCACCCCGATGGGCGTCCACGCCATGTGAGCGTATCCACCCCGATGTGAGCGTATCCACCCCGATGCCCATGTGAGCGTATCCACCCCGATGGGCGTCCACGCCATGTGAGCGTATCCACCCCGATGGGCGTCCATGTGAGCGTATCCACCCCCATGTGAGCGTATCCACCCCCATGTGAGCGTATCCACCCCGATGGGCGTCCATGCCATGCTGAAATCGCGAGACGGGTCTTTGGCGTACCGATTACCAGAGCTCACAGCCGACTGGCGTGAGAAGTGAGTGGCAACAAGTGTCCACAGCTCTTCGGTACGTCGCAAAGGAAGAAGCAGTTCTGTCCTGCGTTTCCGTCACTCCAGACGGTTTCACCCATGCATTGTATATATCGGGCTGAAGGACTGTGTTATGGCTTTGGCACCTACACATCCCGACTAGGAAGCCACCTCGAAGGGAGCGGCAATTGTGATGCGGAACATTGAACCAAATAACAAGCATGGATATTCCTGACTACCTAACATCCCTGTGTACGTATCCCGTTCATATATCTTGTCTTCTCTGTTCAAATGCCCCCGTCTATATATCCCCGTTTATATACCCCCGTCTATACATCCCTGTGTACATACCCCCACTATATACCCGTCCCCCCTCCTTCGACATAGCCCTATCCCCACGTTCATGTCTGCATATATTTGTCGGCATATCCGGACCAAGTCCACCATGGTCTCATATCCCTATCTACATACTCATGGCTACATATCCCGGCCTACATGTGCTATCTACATTTCCCCGTCGTGCCTCCACATTTTACCGCACCTTCGTGTATTTATCGCATATTTATCCACATATCCATGTATAAACGTTCATGCCTGCACATCGTTCTCTAGCATTCGGCACTGTGCATCCTTGCAAAGACAAAGACATCCATGTTGACACATTCATGTTTACAATCGCTACATACGTGTTCATTTCTATACATACATATGCACTTGAACATAGCACCAAGTGAAGCTCCCAAATACGTTCCCTTCCGTATCCGTACGAGCTATGGTCCAATCCAATGGCCTCGTACCATGTCACCGGAGCAATCCTCTGTTCACCAGGACACAGAGATCGCGATAGCCCTGCCATGTGTCGCCTAGTCCCGTGACAATTTGAACCCATATCGGATTAATTGGGGAGTGACAGTAGGGTGAGGAGCGCGATAATTCACATACGCATTCGCTTTAACGCTCTCAAGTATTTTGGGCAGTTGCGTTTGACGCAATATATCTTCGGTGTCATGTTTTACGGCATTTCAGTTAAATAAGATCACAAAATCCAGTGGCTTATGGATGCATCGCACAACCGATTCTCCGCGTAAGCTGCAGTCTGTGGAGATCAATGGACATATGGGCCAGGAAGCAATAAAATATGCTGAAATTATGGCTCGAATTTCTGTCGACGGATGTGTGAAACTGCGCACATATGGCGCCAATGTCGGACAGGATCCCCATGCCTTCCTGTCCTCGCCTCAGCCCATCTCAATCTGGCCGAGCCTGATCTGAAGTGGAAGTACAATCGGACGTCATCTGGCCGCCCTGGCGGTGCAGCTAGATAAAATGTGCCCACGAGGGTTGAATCGGGGGTACAGCCTGGCCATCCACATCATCAGGCCTGCTCATCGACAGGAGAGCAAAGCCTGATCATCCATAGTAAGTTCGAAATCTGACCATCATGGTAGGATAAAGCCTGATCAACCGCAATAAGATACAAGCTGACCATCATGACCACCTGACCAACATGATCTATCCTCCGTGTGATAGATCACGCTCATCCATGTTAGGATGCAGGAAGCATGACCGTGTGCTATGGGTCATAGCTAACCGGACCTCTAATCACCTACCTCTACGTCTTCATCCTGATCCTACCCAGGTTAGAGATGATGACACCGTAATGGTTGACTTGATCCAATCTGGGTAGTTTTATCACTTTCACCACCATCCGTCATTTATCCTTTTTATGTCCTATAGACGCATTTTTATCAGTTTAAAGCGTTTCATGTCCTTGCGACGGCGCAACAGCGACGACATTATGCATCCCAGTGTGCAAATACGAATACAAATGCAAATACCATCCACAGTAGGATACATTCTGATCATTCAGAGTAGAATACATACGGTCACCAGTCGAAGCTCGGCTAGGGACAGGCTTGACCACTCACTATTGGGCTGCGCTTGACCACCGCAAACACATTGAGTGCCAAATGCACGTCGGCATGAAGTGGAGTTCAGCAGCGAGTGTTCTGTAAGGGCGACGCCTGTCGCGCACGAAGGCGTCGATAGAGCCAGCCTGCATGAAACACACCCCGAAATTGCCACACCACAGTCGGCTGATTCAGAAGTGCTGAATCCGGGCTGGGTGAAGACGGCAGAGAGAGAGAGGGGGGGGGGCTGCATGTTCGCAAAGCTGTGGAACGGCTGGGCAGGCGGAGGTGCTGCGTCAGCGGTGTTAGTCGGTGCCCAATAGCGGGACGGATGATGCGGTCAGTGGGGGTAATATCCCAGACGTCAGCAGCTAGAGATCAGCTTGTCTGTAGGCAGACTAGCTGAACGACGTCTACATGTATGCAGCTCATCCATGTAGCTCATCCACCCTCATCAGATACTTAATATAGCAATGCATGATATATATATCTGCATCTGTAGTATATACATTAAGGTCGCCGGTGGTATTCTTTGTCTCACTAAAGCACGCCACTCACTACACGTGTTTTTGTGGACCAATTCAGTTCAGTTAGGGTCGTGCAGATCTGTACAAACTGTTTCTAAGAAACTAGTGCGCTCCAAGTTACCATCCAGGATCCCGAGAAAAACCGGAAACATGGATAAAACGTGCACCAAGAGGGTCCACAAATCATACCCAAAGGCTTCGCTACATTGCCTTCTGGATTTTGTCGGCAGTTTGTATATATATATATATATATACAAAGACATAAAGACATAAAAGATCAGTGCAACTATGAGCCACAAGGACCCTTTTTGGTTGCACTCTGGACACTGAACCAGTTGTCCACCAAATCTGTCGATCAACCCTCCCTGGAATACATAAAAACAAGCCCCCTATTCTTATACTGATTGTCTATGCTGTTTTTAAAGATGTTCAGTGTGTTGCTACTGACAATGGTTTCTGGCAGCTGGTTCCAGTGTTCTACTACCCTGTTGGTGAAGAAAGACTCTCTTAACCTTGTCCTGCCATGATTAACTTTAATTTTGAATTGATGACCTCTAATTGCATCATTTTTGTTAAATTTAAACATTTCCCTGAGATATCCCTGTTCCTGGCCATGAACAAATTTAAAGACCTCGATGAGATCTCCTCTCAGCCTTCTATATCTAAGTGAAAACATATTCAATTTCTTCAATATTTCCTCATATGCCAGGTTGCCTATACCATTAACCATTTGTGTTGCCCTCTTTTGTACTCTCTCTAAAAGCCAACAATCTTTTTCATAACCAGGGGACCAAGCTTGGACACAGTATTCCAAATGTGGCCTGACATATGCACAGTAAAGCTTCCTGATGATTTCCTCACTTTTGTATGATACATTCCTATTTATTTCCCCAAGAATTCTTATTGCCTTCTTCCTGGCTTCTTTGGTCTGTTCTGATGCCCCCAATTTTGTGTTAAAAATAACACCTAAGTCCTTCTCCTGCTGAGTCACAGATAGTACTTGGCCACCCATCAAGTATGGAGCCTTCATATGCTGCCTACCTACATGCATGATTTTGCACTTATCAAAAGTAATTTTCACTTGCCATTTTCTGACCACTTCACAAGCTCGTCTAAGTCTTTCTGTAGCAAGACCTGCTCATTGTGCCCTGTTATTGCCCTAAAGACCTTCAAATCATCCGCAAATTTCAAAACCTTACTGCTTAGGCCACTTTCAATGTTATTTACAAACATAATGAACAATAGTGGTCCCGGTACTGACTCCTGGGAGACTCCACTAAGAACGTTTTGCCATGATGACTTTGTACCATTTAGCATCACTCTCTGCTGTCTATTTGAAAGCCACAACTCTATCGATTTTAGGATGCTACCTGCAATACCATGGACCTGAAGCTGCATCATTAACCGTTTATGGGGTACCTTGTCAAAGTCCTAACTAAAGTCAAGATGTGCTACATCAACCTGATTTCCCTGATCAAATTGTTCTGAAGCAAAATTCAAAAAGTCCAAGAGATTTGTGAGACACGATCGCCCTTTTCTAAACCCATGTTGAGTATCTTGAATCAATCTGTTTCCTTCCAGAAAACGAACTATTCTATCCTTGATAATTGATTCAAGTACCTTGCAGACAAGAGATGTGAAGCTTACTGGCCTATCGTTTTCAACTTTCCCTCTTTCTCCTTTCTTGAAAATAGGAACTACATTTGCCCTTTTCCAGTCTGTTGGATTTTCATTTTGTGAAACTGATCTACGCAATATTATACTAAGTGGAATTGCCAGTTCCTTTTCAGCTTCCCGCAATACCCTAGCATAAATTCCATCAGATTCTGCTGCCTTGTTTATCTTTATTTTCTTGATATACTTGAAAACAACATCACTATCAATGAAATCAACATCGTGTAACTGATCACCTGTCACTGAACTGTGGTTCGCGGTTGGCAGATTAAGTCACATCCTCCAACGTAAACACGGATTTAAACTGCTTGCTCAGTTCCTCAACCATCTCACCATCCTCACCCAACATAGTCCCATTTACTTCCAGTGGACCAATTGTGATTGAAACTTTACTTAGCTTGTAGAAACTAAAGAACATTTTACTGTCCCCATTACAGTTCCTAGTCAAATCCAATTCCTTTGCTCGCTTTGCTAATCTGGTTTTCTGCTTCACAGCGTCTCTAGCTTTTTGATACGACCTTAGATTTACGATATTCGAAGCTTCCTTAAATACTCTAAATGCATCTTTCTTAGCCTTAATTGCTTTTGTCAAATCTGGTGTAAGCCATGCTGGCTTTCCTACCCTTCTTTTGCGACATTGCTTTTGGGGGACATTTCTAACCTGAATTTCCCTCAAGTAAGATTTGAACTTTTGCCACATTTCACAGGCATTTAAATTGGAGAATTCTTCTTCCCATTTTATGGCACTTAAAGCCACTCTCATGCAGTCAAAGTCTGCCCTGTTAAAATTTGGAACCTTTGCCAAATTATCCTTGATTGTCCTTGCTACTTGTGCCTTGAATCTCACTATGTTATGGTCACTTCTTCCCAGAGTTTCTCATACAGTCAAGTCTTGAACTAAATCACTTAAATCTGAGAAGACAAGGTCCAAGAATGAGCCCTGCCTAGTTGGTTCCGTTACCAACTGGTGTACGAACAGGTCCTCTTCAAGGCATTTCCTAAATAGTCTACATGATGGCGAGCCAACATCAACATTTTCATATCCTTTTGGATTAAGTCACCAAGAATAAGGCATTTCCTCTGAAAGTTTCTACTGATTTCCTCGCAAATCACCTTATCGAGCTCCAGTTGCTGAGAATGTGGCAAGGTTCCTGATCGGTACAATGCTCCTATCCTCAATTTATTGCTGTTACCTTTTCCCACAGCAACATCAAGCCAAATGGATTCCACAGACACATTTTTTACCCCATCTGCAACTTTTTGAGAACTGAATAAGCTATTCACATACAGCATTACACCACCCCCTTTCACTGCTGGACCCCTATTGCATGAAAACATATCGTATTCCTGGATCTCATAGTCCTGCAAGTTATCCCCAAAATTCCCCTCACTGACCCATGCCTCAGTAATGCAAACAACATCTGGTTCCTCCTCGGCAACATAACACTAGAACGCATCAAATTTGGATCGAATACTCTGAGCATTAAGCATTATACACTTAACAAATGCTCCATAACCATCTTTGGCTTTTTCATGTTGAGTAGCTCCTTCATCTCTGGATGAGCTACCACTCTGGCCCCTTGATCTACTGCTATCCCTATTTACTGACTGTGAGGTTCTATTGCCTATGCTGTCACTATTGGCACATCCCTGAGATGGCAATGCCACTTCTTCCCTCCCCACCCCATTGCTAGTTTCCCTGAAGGACATGCTCATATACTTTGCTTAACACTTGCACCCCCTTCTCGGAGAAGTGCAGGCCATCCCTCTGATAGAGGTCCCATGAGCCATAAAACCTGCACCACTTGTCAACAAAGGTCAAACCTAACTCATTGCAGAGCCTACCTACCCTGGCATTGGCTGCCAGTGCTCTAGAGCTCCACTAAGGGGAGACTCCAGCCCCAGGCAGAATAGCCGTCACAATGACTCTGCTATTGCTTTGCTTCAGGGTGGCCAGAAGGGCCCTGTAGTCCTGTAGCAGCTCTTCACTCCTAGCATGGCCTATGTGATTTATTCCTACCTGTACTACAACTGCACTAAACTGCACTAAACTACAACTGCTGACTGGTAGCCTGTGCCACCACTGGCACCAGGTCTTTGACCTTGGCACCAGGCCTGGTGATGCACCTCCTGCCTCTCCGACCTTTACAGAGCACCCTATCTAAATGCCGCACACGAGAGTCACCTACGACCAGCACTGTCTCCTTGCTACTATCCTCGTGGCAGTCCTCCAATGCCTGGAACCCATTTGATGTTACTATGCCTGCCTGCTGAGCTGCTCGATTAGGTTGCCTCCCACTCCTACCACCTGCCACCTGCCACTCACTGACCCCTTGCTTAGGCTCGCACCTCCAAATCCTCCACCCCTGACTTTAAACCACTGCCCCTCCTGTGAGCTACAACTAGAAATCTTCTGTTCACTAGGAACATTTTCCGCTACAGATATCCCTGCCACCTCCACAGCAGGGGAAGCCTCAGTTACCTGGTGGCCTGTGACCACCTGGGCATAGGATGCCCCTGCTACGGACTGACCCCTACGTGTTGCCTTGTCTTGCCTACCCTGTGCAACAAGGGCAGCCTTGAGCTTGGAAAGCTCTGCCTTAAGGGCCATAACCTCCTCTTCTAGTGCCTGCATCCTGGTAGAAACCATCCTACAGGCTGCAGCTTATTCCTAGATTTAGATTGAAAGGTAACTTGCTGCAAAATGATGTACAAAATAACAGAGCAGATAAAAATACTGACAATGCTTAGGTGTATGCTAATTCCTAACTATGCAGCACTTACAAGGTAATCGCTGTGCAGAAAATTGACTGGTTTTAAAGAAAGAAGAAAGCACTTGCTAAACAACTGCCAAAAGTTAAATTAAGAGCTGAAAATACTGACGCACTAGACAAAGACAGACAATAACCCAAAGACAAAATTGCGCTGGGTAGCCTCGCTAGGTTGAAATAGTCTAATCTGATTGTTAAAAAAATGATTATTATATAAAAACTATGCCAATATATGCACAGAAGTAATTGCTAAATACCTATCCAAAGTATAGCCTAGTATAATGCCCTGTTCTGCATCGACTTATCTGGTAAGTAGGAGCTCCACACTGACGTGTTTCCACCTTGACACCTGGCGGCAAAATCGTAAATATATATATATATGTATGTTTATTAAACCAATGATATATACACGAAAGCGAACATTTGAAACGGCATGCAATTAATCAACAATTGTTTTGCAGCATTTCGAACTGCTTTCCTTCCATAGGGCATTTATTACCTTTCAGCCGCCATACTACTTAAGTGCAAACTTGTGATTTTTCTCAGTTTTTTCCTTTGTCTGTGACTTTTAGATACTGATTTACAACTTTTCAATATTTGCTTGCATTCATTCATGCTACCTTCAAACATTTTGTTTTGTCCAGGCTAAGTTTAGTCTGAAAGTGGTAGAGTATTCGAAGCTTTAATACTAAGCCAGTATAGAAACTATATGACAGCCAGAAATTCTGAGGCATGGCTTGGTGGAAAATACATGGACCTCCACGTAAATTACAAGGCAAGGCAGAAGGTGCGTGGGAAGGCAATCAATAGCAGTCAATGCATTGCAGGTTGATGATGCGACGAAGTACTACCTGGTACCTACGGATCCACTGAAAACCAAAATGTCCTCGGATTAGGGCCACAATTCAATAATTGTTTTGTGCTTCACTTAAAAAATGTCACTTTTCGTACCCCCAGGGGACAGTGCTGGCCCATTTAGCACACCCCTTGGCTGTACCACTGGTTTAACATTTTATGAACAAAGGCTCCTACAGCCATCAATGTATTTGTATCCGACCCAGTCCTTGACGTCATTGGGACCTCGATGGCGGATTGCACTATCCAGTGCCTTCCCTTGGGCACTTCGACTCAGCATTATTGGCCCATTGATTCCCGAGATATCGAGATGATATCTCAAGAGCCCTTCCCATTCGCTCTCCGTGATATCTATCCCTCTTGTATATCCCTCCACCAGCAGCATGAAATTGGCTGAATACTCATGCATATACCGGGATAAAGGTTAAAATGTAACTAATTTAGGGGGAGACGTTGTAAATCAATGCATTCCCTGCCTACTAAACTGGTAACTTTTAGGCGGTCAAAAAAGATGAAACTGAGGGTTTTTAGTTGTGTGTGAGTGCAAAAGTTTGTTAATTTCTTTAAGTTGGAACTAAGGGATTTAAAATAGAAAGTATGCGCCAAAAAGTTGGACAAAGCATTATTCCCCATTTAAACAAAAGCTGATGAGATTAGAATATTTCAGACGAGGAAGCCAAAACACAGCACCGAGCAACTCAACGAAACATGCCGCCTGCCGTGTAGAGTTCTTGATGGCGACATTTGCTAAGATGGTGTAGCTTGCTGATAATTATTGACAGGAAGAGGAAGTGGGGACTGAGTGGTGGTGCATACACTGAATGAGTAGACACATACATAAACCTACGACAGTTGGCGATTCCCTTCAACTGAACTGAATATCAGTTAGAATCTGAGATATCATCTCCCTACACATAGGCTATCACAGCTAGCCGCTCTGATCCTATGATCGGGAGCACTTATATTAATTTAGAGATTCACTGCAGGTCAAGTATGTCCCACAATAGTGCACCCATACGCTCAGTTCTTCTGATGTCACAATTCGACTGAAGTTTCTGGCGGTCCGTGTCGTGGTGCACGCGGCCTCAGCCGGGGAGCGACGTTCGCCCGACAAACAGCGCTCTCATCTGAGCCGGAACGTGTGGCGGTGATCGGACACGGTGCCCGTTTCTCGCCGGAATCGGCCGGCGCCGGAGCGCTGTCACATGTGCGACAGTGTCGCGCCGGCCGGGCGTCTCAAATTGGGCCCATATTGGACGCGAGTGGAGCCGTTCGGCAGTGGAAATCCGGCCAGATTCGTTCGGACCCACCCGGCGCGGTACACGGCTCAGGCGAGACGGACGGAAATGCAGCGCCGACTCAAAGGTCACACACACACACACACAGCTCTGAATGTCCAGCGACACTGCAGGAGTTCTCGCCGGCTTTGGTTCTCGACAGACGAGCAACGCGGTCGACACGGCAGGGTAAGAAGAGCATGAGCATACGCAGTGGTGCCGGTGCTGGCCGCCTGTCCGGCGTGGCCACCGCCCGCGGCTGACGAGACGCCGCCGTTTCAGATCGATCTGCGACATATCCATCAGGTGAACGATTCGGATGTTGTCGAGCTGGGCATCGACCTGAAGGAGTACTATCCGAGCGTCGAGTGGGACATCCTGCGCGTGCCCGCCAAGCGCCACGAGAAGTCCTACCCGTGCTGCATCGAGCTGTACCCAGGTGTGTGAGCGGCCTACGTGTGACAGTTATGCGCGACAGCTGCACCGGCGCACCGCTATCGTGAGAAGCGGCCGCTTCCCTAATTGAATTAGTGCCGGGTGATATAATACAGCGTTTGCTGCTGACATTTCGGAGCCGTTCACAGCCTTGGATATATTAGAAACAAGGAGCGAATACATGGAAAGGATCCATGAACATGGAATAGCAAGGAGTAAATGCGAGAGAGACAGAGAGAGAGAGAGAGAGAGAGAGAGAGAGAGAGAGGGAGAGAGAGAGAGAGGGAGAGAGAGAGGGAGAGGGAGAGGGAGAGGGAGAGGGAGAGGGAGAGGGAGAGGGAGAGGGGAGAGGGAGGGAGAGGGAGAGGGAGAGGGAGAGGGAGAGGGAGAGGGAGAGGAGAGGGAGAGGGAGAGGGAGAGGGAGGGAGAGGGAGAGGGAGAGGGAGAGGGAGAGGGAGAGGGGAGGAGGAGAGGGAGAGGGAGGAGGGAGAGGGAGAGGGAGAGGGAGAGGAGAGAGGGGGACAAAGAGAGAAATGACAGGAACAGGGACAGGGACATGAATAGCGACAGGAACTGAGACAGATGAAGACACAACCCGGTGCCTTGCAACATAATTTGAGTGGTTACCTGGTTACATGAATGTTATAGTGACAGCGTTCATAAGTTTACTGCCCTGTTTTGTTGTTTCACTCGTCATGGTGGGGGTGGGGGGTCACAGTTAAAATTATGCTCTGTTTTACATGCGTCGGAAATATTGGTTTTCCCGATCGGGGATTTGTACATGACATGACATGACTGTAGCTGTAATTTATCTAGAACTTTATATGTTCATGGAAATTGAGGAAAACAATTGTCATGCATATGCTGACAGCAGTGGTGTTGCATTTTGTACTGTTGGACGTGCCCAACTGAATAATGCCTCTTCCTTTTCTATTCCTAAATTAGTGTCTGACCAAAGTTGCGTTCAAGAACAAAAGTACTCATTACCACGTATAGGTCGGCCAGCACCTCTCGGCCTCCACACTGGTCAGCGGCGGCAGACAGACGAGTGGCTGGTTTCCATTGGCGTGGCCAGACGGCTGCGTCACAAAGGAAACCCCACGGGCCGCCGTCTCGAAGGCCCCGCCCCGGCGGGCGCGCCGCCGTCTCGGGGCAACCCCCCCCGGCGGGCGCGAGCCGGCCGTCTCGAGATAAGGCCCCGCCCGCGGCGGAGACGCTGGGCCGGCCGTCGAGATAGGCTACCGACCGCGCGTGACGGAGACGCTGGGCCGGCCGTCTCGAGATAGGCCACCGACCGCGCGTGACGGAGACGCTGAGCCGGCCGTCTCGAGAAAGGCCACCGACCGCGCGTGACGGAGACGCTGAGCCGGCCGCTCAGGATGATGGATGGAGAGAATGCACTCGGCCTACCATAACTCAATGGCGCTGCCGTATTTCAGAGGGGGTTGAATATATTAAATGACGTACGGTAGTGTACTAAGCCATCATCATCACTCTCCCATGTGGTACGTAAACGTACAACGTTATGCTAGACGATACATTTGAAGCGCATAAAATTGACTCGCGTACTACACATATCTTACATTGGTGTGGGATGCATGGCGGACACTACGCCCCGGTGACCAATGCCACCTGCCCTATGCGAACGATTTTACCGACATTTTCAGCAGTTCATCTGACGTCGTATGCGTGCTATTTGATCAGTCAGAGTAAATACAGACCAGCCGTATGCCGCACCTCTTCCATTCCATACCCTGGCGTTTTCCAGCGGAACACGCTGGCGACGCTGTATAACTTGACACGTTGATCGCCTTATCCAAGATTTTCAACGGCGGCTGTTGCGGACGCCGTGTTCAACCGCTAGTAGTGGACTGTATATATGTGGGTGGCGCCCTGCAGCATTGGGTAGGGAATGGCCAAGAGGCCTAAAGAGAATGGTATAGAAGAGAGAGCGAGGGAGAAGTAAACGGGAATTACATGTGAAAGGAAATTATTTGAATAAGAATAGGAATAGGAACAAATAATTGCAATGTGAGAGGTCGGAAAGATGTATGATGGGAGAATGTAAAGAAATAATCGAAGATAACCCTAAATAAAGGTGGACGTAATAATAGAGGT